>FIZR01028611.1:0-11626 GCA_900060175.1 Ferrisia virgata
CGGAACCGCCAAAAGGCACATCTAGAACCCCCCCCCCCCTCCTACTAAATGTACCAACCTGATTTCAGCTTCCTAGCCCATTTTGGTGGGGAAGTAGACGAGGAAAAGCCCCTTTTCAAGGTCAAAAAGCGGAAAACCCCCATATCTCCCTTACTAATAGAGTTGGGAAATTGATTTTCGGATATGTTGTGCAACTTCTGATTCTCTATCAATTGGCATAGAAAAAGACAAGTTTTACGTTTTTGGCCCTTTAGCACTCCCTCCCTCAAAATGGGGCAAAACTTAATTTTAATCCGAGATCATCCCCACTCATATGTATCTAACTTACCGTCAAATTGAGCCGATTGACAGAATTTGAGCAATTTTGGTCTGTATCGAGCAAAGTAAATGATTTTAATGGTCAAGGGAAAAAATAAAAATAAATAAAAAATTAAAATGAATATTTGACATGACCAAAAATTGCCTTAATGGTCTTTTAGGACTCCGAAGCGGATTTTGTTCCCCCCCCCCCCCCTCTCCAATCGCCGTTTTTCGTTGGGTATGTCGTAGAAAATCAAGCTAAAAAACCTCTGACGATTTCAATGCATTGAGTGAGCTAAATACGACATCCTTATCATTTGATATTTTTTTGAATTATTTTACAATGTATCAAAAAGTGTGAAAAATAACGTTTTCTGGTCTCCCACAAATAGAAAGAGGAAATGAGAAATTATCTTTGTTGAAATTTTTCAAAAAAAAATTTTTTTTACAATTTTTGCTATTTTTTTAGCCTTGAGCTTCGACTGGGCAGGGTAAGTTTGAACTTTGAGTTAAAATTTTGAGGTAATTTCACTACTATTAAGCATTACCCCCCTTATCAATTTTCCAAAATTTGCAAAAATCTGTCCACTGTAGTACCTACTTTTGAGCATTGCTAGAATCGGTTTTGGATGAAGCTAATTGGAAAAAAAAATCTTACCACGTAAACTGCACATTCTCAACATCAAATAGTGATAAAGACGTTGAAATTTGCTCGACTTTCACTCGAGTAATTAAGTTTGGAATTTTTTTTTAGAGAAAATTTTCAATTCTGGTCGTATTTTCAATCACATTTTAACGTATAGTGACTTTGAAAGTGGATTTGGCGAAAAACCAAAGTGCATCATGTTAAAGGAGACTTTTTTTCTGAATAGATTGATTTTAACATGTCGCCTTTGGGATACCGAGACTTATGACGAGTAACGTACCATCAGTGGTTTACGTACAGTAAACCTGCTTGGACCTGTTAACGTTGCTATGCGAAACTGATGACTACACGTGCTTTGGATTCTCGCTCGCCAAGACTATTGTGTATGTAGGCTAGCTAGGGCGCCATCCTCCACAAGTAAAGCGGAAGGGACAAGCGAGATATTCTAATTAATACGATAGGATGACGACGTTAGCTGTTGGTTGGCCATTCGCATGGATATTAGTGTAAATTAACATCTCGACGATAAAATATTAAAACGACGCTCTGTTTTCTATCACGAACGTATATCTATGGAGAATATAAGTACATACATACACACTGTATGCGCATATACGAGCATAATACGTGCGCACTGTAGACGTAAAGAGATGTATACATTATTCCCGGGGATAGCGAGTTAATAGTTGCATTTAATGGTTCATTAATTTGGTTATATACGAGCTCAGCATGGGGTTGGAGTTGAAAAAAAAAAAAAAAAAAAAAAAGGCAAAGAAAAGAAAAAAGACCTCCGCTCGCTACTTGGCAGTCAATCGCGATATACTCGTAAACAGAGACGATATCTACGAAACGTTTTAATTCTTATATGTGTATGGTGTACTACGAGAAGAAGAACGACTACGACAATCGTACATGCAATAAGTATACGAGAATTTGTTAGATTGTTATTATATGGTATAGTATAATACGGTATTCGATGTAGAGGTACCCTGTTTGTAGTGTTCGGAATGGTATGGATACGTTTGAGGAAACGAAAAAAGGCGCGGGAAATGCGAATAGGAAATTGTACGCGGTGCCGGTACCGGTACCGGAGTTCGTTTCCAAGATATTGTGATTTATTATAGAGGAATGCTGCATGGGCGAGCTCGTCCTTGACGTGGAGAATAAACTCATTGTGTGCAGGGTTCGTCCCTCGATCGAGTTTAATTGTCGCGCGTGTATTCATTTGATTATCAGATAAAATGGAGAAAAAAGCTGAGGATGTGAACGAGAGAGAGGGGAGGGGGAGACGGTAATGACATGCGACAAGTAAATGTTATGGGGTAAGATGGGCACTGGCTTTTGAAAATCGATTAATCGGACGATCTGTCTAAAAATCAGCTCGCTGCATTCGTTTATAGATATTAGTTCCAGTGGCGTAACCAGAAAGGGAAGATGTTTGAATCCTCTCCCCCTCTTTGAGGCAGAAAAACCTCAAGTCCATTTTTTTCCCATAATTTCACTTTCGCTTTACTTGGACATACCATTTGTGTGCCGTGTATCAAAAAGGGACCTGAAGACGGAATTTTGGAAAATTATTATTTTTTTACTACAATAATAGAGGAAATCATGACGGGAATTTTGAGACCTCGATGAGCATCCTAGGTCCATTTTTCGCCGAGCTACAGGCATTAACCTAATTTTAAGTTCCTAGCTCTATGTGGAGGGAAGTTATGCTGGGAACAAATTCAAAAAATAAGAAAAAAATGACCAAAAAACCACATATTTGGGGCTGTGAAAGGGTGAAATACGGTCGAAAAGTCGAGACTACCCAAAAAGGCACATCTAGGGTCCCTACTGACGGTACATAGCAAATTTCAGCTTCCTAGCTCTATTTGGAGGAGAGTTAGTTATACCAGGGACAAACTCAAAAATTCCGGGACTGTGAGGGGGTGTAATGGAGCTGAAAAGCCGGAACCCCAAAAAAACACACATAGGACTCCTACTGAATGCACATACCAAATTTCAACTTCCTAGCTTATTTTGGTGGGGAGATGGGGGCAGGAGAAGCCCTGTTTCAAGGTCAAAAAGGTGAAAAACTTTCATATCTTCCCTCCTAATTGACCCAGGAGGTTGATTTTTGGATATGTTATTCAACATTTGATTTTCATTCGATTGATTCCAAAATGAATAACTTTTGTGTTTTTAGCTCCTCTGCACCCTCTCTCCCAAAATGAGGCAAAACTGAATTTTGACCCGAGATCATCACCACTTATATATATTTTATCCGCCGCCAAACTAAGCCTAGTGACTGAATTAGAGCGATTTTGGTCTGTATCGAGCATAGTAAATGAATTTAATGTTCAGGGAAAAAATTAATAAAAAAAATAATAAATATAAAAATAAATATCTGACATGGTCAAAAATTGTTTTAACGGTGTGCTACGATCCCAAAACGGATTTTGTTATTGCACCCCCCTCCCCTCACCACAACCGCCGTTGGTCGATAGACTGTCTGTAATAGCCTGGTTTTCATTAACAATCTGACATGGAAAATCAGGTTTAAAGTTTGGGCTATTCTCAACACTTTGTTTATTTTATTTTCATGATTTTCACAACTTCAAATGTCTGTAGCTCGGCGAAAAAGGGGGTCAGGGTGCTCAGTGAAGTCTCAAAATATCTACCTCGAATTCCTGTGTTATTATAGCCAAAAAAAAAATCCGGCACTAGCTCAGTCAGAGAGATTTGCAAAGGTGAGCAATTCATCAAAAACTTGAAAAAAAAATGGGTTTTGTGGATCAGTAATGGGATGAATTGGGGATGACGAGTCGAGACCCCCCCCCCGCAAGTACACCCTGGGCACCAGCGTCAACCATCTACCAAATTTCAACCCTCGTTATTTGATGATTCTAAAAAATTTATTCATCGATTTTACTCCCTTCCCCTACAATGATGAGATAGTGTATTTTTTTCAGAAGAAAAATTTTGCACTGAAGTTTCTTCCAGTGAAAAGTTCGAAATTAATACCGTTGTATGCTGGAGACAGGGGAGGGGGGTGCTTGATTACATGATTTTTTTGGCTTGGTTGGGGGGTGGAGGAGGGGCTGAAAGAAGTTTTTAATCCACCGTAGCTCCGAACTTTGAACGGACCCATGAATTTTTTTTCTTTCAACATGTTTTTATTACCGTGTGTCGTATTTAAAAATGCGAACCCCCCCCCCCCTAAAATTTTGTTTTTTGCGGTTATTTCCGAAACAGGGCCGTATTTCCTACGAAGCTTCGAGGGGCAAATAATACGAAAGAATTACCGTTTTGCGACTAGTTGTAAGGAATTTGTAAATTGTACTACGTTTTTTTTCTGCTCTTTACTTACTTTTTTGTACTTCGACAATTTGAATTCCGAATTTTTAAAACAATTTTCTAATTCTCAAGACTTTTTATTCAATTATTATTTCAAAACAACGTTTAAACCAGAGGCTCATCCAACAGGGGCGTTACTGGGGCTACAGCGTCATCTGTCTTAAGAGTGAAAAAATTGAAGGTTTTGGTTACATCTACATCGAATTTAATACCCAAATCACCGAAAACTCACCACTTTCGTAATAAAACTTCGAAATTTGAACCCCAACCTTTAAAACATGCATTTTAGGGCTTAAAAATAGCAATTTTTCAAAATCTCGCCCTTGATGCGCTCGAAATTTCATGTTTGACCTTCGAATTTTGAAACCCAACCTACAGAAAATGCATTTTTAATGGCTGAAGTAGTTAGCCCCCCCCCCCCTAGAAAAATTTCTGGGTGCGTCTATGGTTTAAACATTTTTGTACTTAGTGCAGCACATAGTAAAAAAAAATGCTTAGCAGTAACTATGGCATAGAGCTTCTAAAATGGGGGGGGCAGGGTGGTCAAGTGGTAAGTTTTGAGCGGAAAAAAAATCTTAATCCTCCTCTGCTCCGAAACCACGCACTTCACGTGAAAATCGATTATAAACCAAGTTGTTCGCCATGAAATTCTACGTCAAACAATATGGCGAACAATTTGTTCGGGGCCATAGGCATTTACCTACCGTTAAAATTTTCAAAAAAAAAAAAAACCATGGCAGTGGAGAGATTTTCAAAAATATTCGTATTAATGAGCCAGTGTTAAAAACTTCGTGTATTAACTGCCTAAGGAAATATAGAAACATATTTGTATAGCGTCGAATCCTCAGATTCTCTTTATTGGACTATTGGCACCGTCTTCCCCCCTCCCCTCCCTACTCATCATCATTCATTGTACGAATCTATGCTTCTGAATACGATCATGAAGTCAGATTATTCATCACACTCTATTAAGTACATGCTTATTCCAAGTCTATCGAACTTTCGAAATTCTCATTGAGTATCCGCTGGACCCCCCCCCCCTCCATCCATTCTCCTTCCCACCAATGGAATATGTTGCTCGAAGTTCAGAGGGTTGTAGAAAAATTTCGCTGCTCGATTTATTTACTCGTGTAACGTCAAAATATTAATTTAGGTACCAAGCGTATAAACCTGCTGCCCTAGCTTACCCATTACGTACTCGTCTACCTTTTTCATGCGGGTAGTTGGAGGCTACTTACTGGTACACCGTTCACTGTATTAAATGTCCTATATGGAATTCGGTATTTATTTTCTTTCGCCTATTTTGGAATAGGTACATATAATACACGTATTAGGGGCTGTATACGGCTGTGATTTGATATGGATGACAGAGGAGAGATGAACGTTGCGTTGGCTAAAGTTACGAAGTGGTAGGTAGCTTATCTGCCTATACCATTAGGATATGAAAAATGATTCCATTAGACTAAGTTCCATTACCGGACGAGTAAACATATCGCGTCTCGTCGCGTCAAGAAAGGTCTGTTATGTACGTACCGTACGGTACGAATACGTAAGTGTACATATTTAACAGAGATGGACACGGTTGTCGTTGCGTTCGTTGGTCTTGGTATATATTTTACATAGGCTAGCTGGGTAAATATATTGCAAAACGAGAAGTTGGCCCAGTATTGGCATAGTCTAGGTATATACGTAGCGTGTAGCTGATACGTATTATGGGTGAAATGTGTTAGAAAACGATACGATATGATACCTTTCACCGTGCGATCATTCAACGATGCAAATCCAATAATGCAAATGTGACGACCGACGGACGAGACCGGATACGAATTTGAAATATATGTTTTTCGATATGCTAGGCGATGTGTAGGTAGGTAGGTAGGTAGGTAGGTAGGTACGTACGTAGCTAAGTATATTATATCGAGATGGAAGGCGAGGAAAAGATTTGTTTAGAGGTGCATACATATATGTTGCTACGTGAATGCGCATACATAGTTATGGTAGGTACACTATGATAATAATTAAGCAAAGTTTATATAATGTTTTGGCGCGTTTAAAACAAGGTGGCTAATTTACGAGTCAAGATGCCAAAATAACGGATTTTATCGAGTATATGGCCGTTGGCCCTGGTTTTTGATTCGTACGTACCTATATAGAAACGTGTATACGAACGGACAGACGATGCGGGCTCGGAACACGTCCGCGTTCGTTCGCGTCGTTTAGCGGCGTCAAAATCAGCCAAATTTATACACTTGGCAATTGATTTATTTGTATAAGATCAGTCCGTACTTTCTCGAGTGTGTTTACTTTGGAGTTTTTTTTTTTTTACTCTTTACTTATTCTATCGTTTATTTGCGCGAGTTTTATATCTTATGTGTATTTTTCGCAAGTATTTAGGTATCTACTTGAATATTCTGCATGATATGAAAATAAGGCGTGTTGTTTATTTCGTTTTAAATTTATGCACTTTTGTGTTGACCGAATGAGAAATTTCGAAGGAGAGCTAGCATCTAGTGTGGTGTGAATGAATGTTCTTAGATGAAATAATCTCTGGCTGATTGAAAGAGGGAATGATGTGGTTGTCAATAGGCGGTTGAAAAAGATTGCTCAGGTTTGCTTTTTGGCTGCGAATTTGTTTAAAGACAATCTAGAAATCTACATATCGTGGTCGAAAATGTTCGTTTTGTTAGTATTTAGGTATATGAAATAGGTCATTTATACATACTGTTAGATGCCCAATTGAGGACAAAAATGGCACAGCTACTATGAATACACGTATAGCCTCGCAAAGCTGAACCATCCCATCCCCCCGCGAAAGTTTTTTTATATATGATAAATTTAACAAATGACTGGCAACTTTTCGAAATCAATTGAATTTTTTAGAAATGTTCAAAACATCATGAAAATTGACGAAAATATTGAAATTTTAGTTAAATTTTGAAACGATTCGATTTTTTTTCAAAATTTTGTTTTTTCCTTGCTCGAGCATTCATGCACTTCCATTTCACATTAAAAATTAAGCTTCCAACCGACAACAAAAGCATTTTTAAATAGCACAGATGTAAATGTTCATTCCACTTTTTTTGTTTACTAGTCCGAAGGCTTTTTACCCCCCCCCCCCCTCCACCAGCCAAATCGTCCAACTCCGCCTATGGTCTAGAGGGGTTGTGAAGGCTGAAACTGGTGTCCAAAGTCCTAAATGTTTAGCTTCCGAATCACTTTTTTTTTCGTTTGCTGGTAAAATATGCATCTTATAAGAAAATTATGATACATGCAAACATTTGTACAATCTCAACAATTAAGAGAAAGAGAAAACATTTGAGATTGTGAAGAGGTGAAATGGGCGGAAAAGTCGAGACCCCGAAAGGCACATCTAGGGTCCCTACTAAATGTACATGCCTGATTTCAACTTCCTAGCTCAATTTGAAGGTGAGTTATGCGAGGAACAAACTCAAAAAGTATGAAAAAACAACCAAAAAACGCACATATTTAGAGCTGTGAAATGGTGAAAAGGAGCTGAAAAGTCGAGACTCCCAAAAAGGCATCTCTAGGGTCCCTGCTAAATGTACATACCTGATTTCAACTTGCTAGCTCAATTTGAAGGGGAATTATGCGAGGAACAAGCTCGAGATATGAGAAAAATGAGAAAAGCCTATTGAAAAACCACTTTTCTGGGACTGTGAGGGGGTGCAATGGAGCTAAAAAGTCGGAACCGCCAAAAGGCACAACTAAATGTACATGCCAAATTTCAATTCGTAACTGAATTTGGTGGGGAGATACGGGAAGAACATCCGGGAAAACCTCCACATATCTCCTTTTATTCAACTTAGGAGGCTGATTTTTGGATATATTATGCAACTTAATTCTCTATCAATTGGCTTAAAATGGAGCAATTTTTGCGTTTTTAACCCCTCAGCACCCCCTCTCTGTACAGGACCTATTTTGTATTCATAATTATTCACGCGGAATATCTTCGGATAGAAAATTTAATGCTGACTTCAAATCTGTGATTAATTTAAAAATGAACCTAGTAGATTTCAAGATATTAAATAACCACCCCCCCCCCAATTTCTACACGTATGTAGGAGTGTTTCCCAATGTTTTAAATTTTTCAAAGTGGGTGGGGGGAGGGAGAGGGAAATTGACGTTTAAAAAAGAAAAAAAATAATGTTATATGAAGTATGTTGAAAGAGTCATCTCTTTTAAATAATTTTAAAAAAATGGGTAAAATGTGAAATACTTTGATAACGCAAGCAGATTTTTTCGAGTTATTAGGTCAAAAAGAATGCTTCACAAGCCTACCTTGAAGTTTTCGAAGTCTATTTCAAGATCATGTGTAGGGTTAAAAAAATCTGAAAAAATTCCACATCACTCCCCTCTCACCCTCCTCCCATCTTCGCTGTTTTATCAAGTTTGAAAAAATCCGTCGAAAACTGAAGGAGAAAAAATTCATCTCCATCAATTTAAATATCCAAAGCTAAGTCTTTAACATCAGATACGTGTAATTTTTAAAGGCCATGTCATGAAAGAATGTGTGTGTGTGTGTTTTTTTTTTTTGCCAAACCAAAGTCCTAATTTTTTGGTCATAGGTGCGAAGTCAAAAATGTGATGAATTGCAGTTTTTAAACTGCATTTTTTGCCAGTGGCGTTATCAGGAGTGGCTTAAATGACGGAAGTTTCCACTTTTTCTGTGTGCTATGTTTTGGAGCTAAATTTTAAAAAAAAATAAAAATAAAAAAAAAATGAATTAAACGGTTTGCCTGAGCAAAGAGAAGGTGAAATTTTGAAAAAAAGAACTTTTTCAACTATCAAAAAAAGCATTTTCAGCAGCTGGAAAAAAATTAGTATAAATGTCATTTTTTTCAAATTTTTCGGTCTCAGAAGGAAAGGGAAGGATTTTAAACCGCCTACCATCCTCCTTAGCTAAGCCCCTGTTTTTCGATTTGTTTTGTTCAATTAATCAGATGATTGGCAGTGTTTCGAGGACTAGTTTTTGGCTGCAGAGGCCCACCAAAAGCTGGATGATTTTCGGCTAAAGTTTGGCCTCTTTGGTGCTTACAACCCTGTTTATGATGGAAAACAGTACAAAAGATTTTACGTAAGGTACATACGTGTTATTTTTTTGAAAACCAAAATACCGAAGTGAAAGTACATGGAAGTGAGCAAGTCAAGAAATGTAAATGTTTTCAGGAAATTGCCATCTTTTGAAATTTTATCGAAGGATTAAAGAAATGTTGTGGAAACAATCGTTCGTTGAATAACGTCGAACATTTTAATTAATAAAAATATTTTCCATGCGTTTCGGTGAGACAAGAAGGCAGATAGTTAGAACCAGGAAAACGAACATTAAAATTATCAAATTTCAGTTATCATTAAATTCTATGTTGCTAACTAAAAATTACACTTAAATTATGGGGAAACATTCCTACGTACAATAAGTTCTCAAACATCGCGTAGTAATTTTACTGATTAAAATCATCTGTAGTATAGCGAACGACGTGCTTACCCTTTTAATAATTTTAGTAAATTGGAAAAATCGATTAAAAGTCACAATTACTGTGTATAATCCTGTTCGGTTGATTGAAAGCCTTCGTACTGATTACCGTAAGACCTTCTTTAGATATTTTGCTCCGTTTACGAACCACCCTATACTCTACGTATGTACGCATAGGTTACTAGCTTTTTGACGCCATTGGGATGATACATTTGAAAAATTCCCCTTTCGAATTGTATATCATACGTAGATACGATTGGTCTACAGTAAGTAAGTATCTTACCATCTACGGTGCGTAAGATATAGAACGTCTGATAACAGACACGTCATCGAGCTGTCATCACACGTCAATCGTGGCGTGGCCGTGGTTGGAATCGAAAATCGACACGTGCTGATGAAAAGTAGTGTTAATTCGATAGGTTTTCGAAGCCATAATAGTGCACGTATGTTGTGTACTTGGCACAGAGTTGCGATGTGTTTTCAAAATCACAAGATTCGGGTTCCCTACCCTTTGGTAAAGAAGACCAAAATGTGATAAGGATGGGGGATGGGGAGGGGGGTGGATGTTGAATGCATACGACGTAGTATTACACAGGCGAGGCTCTGTGCTACATATCTGTCGGTAAAAGATGCACAATGCACATTGCACGGTAAAAGTACGTTAATACGTACGATTAATGAGCGAGTAATTAAAAATAGAGGGGAAAATGAGAGTGAAAAAAATATCGCCTAATTAAACTACTCGTTCGGTACTGTATTCGATTCACGTATACGATACGTACTATTTGCGCGTATGGTACGTACTTAGATTAATCGAGTCAATTTTGGTGGCTTTTTAATTTGTTAAACCGCAATGAAGCATTTGCGTGCCTTTGACAGGCGCGTTATAACAAATAGGCTCGTTATATGTTGACACACCCTTAGTCGCAACTGTTGCTCGGCGGGAGTATTTGAAAAATTTACTAATTTCGTTGAAATTATATTACGACGACGACGACGACGACAACGATGACGACAACCAAAGCGAAAAGAGAGACTGGTGGTTGGAAAAAAAATGAAAAGGCTTCTCGTCATATGTAGGTATAGAAGGATGTACCAAGTGTACATTGGATTTAGGGTGTAGTCGTTGTTTGTGTATAGGTACCTAATTGCAGCATACGTACATACGTATCACCTTAGATATTGAAACGATGATGTGAAGTCGATGCGATAAATTTAATGAAGATATGGAAATCAGTTGATGATATGCACCCTTCTTTTTACTATATAAATGTAAGAGGTAATATATATACAGCGTGGTCTTATTTGAAGCTACATTTACGCTACGTCATGTCAGCTTCCGCACATGACACACGTCACTCCTCGTCTTCTTGTATAAATATTGTGATGAAGTTTTTTTCTTTGATGGCATTGTTGTTGTTGTTGTTGTTGCTGTTGTTATACGTATCGCAACAGTAGTGCAATGGTGGAAATATTTTGTAAGCCTAATTTTCTGCGTCATATTGTCAAAGAAAACCAACCAATTAAGAAATGGCATTAGCACAGAGCATAGATGAGGAACTGAGAATCACAACTCACTTTTGACAAAAAAATCGAAATGGATTTTTTCACAGATTCAGATAGAGTATTTTGAGGTTTACAATGTAATATAGTTCAAGTCCATTTTCCCCACCACCATTTCTTAGGATTCGTCATTGAAAATTTCTTGAAAATCTGTCACTTCTCAAAGCTCACATTTGCCCATTGTCAAATACACATGGGCATGAAAACTGAGCTCCAAAACCCACATTTTTAGATTTTTATTATACTGGGCGTGTATAATTTCAAGATTTTTACGCCCAGTGTTGGAT
>FIZR01028612.1:0-12633 GCA_900060175.1 Ferrisia virgata
CCCTCTGTCAATTATGCTCTGTCCAATTAACAGTCCAGCATCTTCTTATAGAATGTCCCTTATATAAAAATTATCGCATCGGATTCAATCTCCCAACTACCATTACTTCCCTCCTTACGAATGATGAACCTACAATAATAAATTTATTCAACTTCCTTAAAAGTACCGGACTTCTTTCTAAAATCTAACAAATTTTCCCATCCGTGCCTCTGGCCTAAGTTGCAGTATATGGCACGTAAAATGGAAAAAAGTAAAAAGTAAGTAAAATTTTCAAATTTTACCAGATGAGTTTTATTTTTTTTTCAACTGCCGTTGCATTTCACCACAAAAAGAAATTGAAAATCTAGATTTTGAAAAATTTTTTACAAATTCTACCCTCTGGGGATTTGGGATATTGAAAAAAATTCTCAAATTCTATCCGTACAAAAATGAAAACTAGAATTTTGATAAATCCTACAAATTCTTAAATTTTTAAAACTCAGATTTCAAGAGTTTTTCCACCTGCTAAAAAATTGAAGATCTTAGTTTCGAAATAAATCCACTGATTGGAAATTGAAAATATAAATTTCTTAATATTTGAAATTTCGCCAACTTTCAAGCATTGAAAATCTAAATTATGGAAAAATATTCAAATCGACTCGTTGAAATTCCAAAAAAAATTCTACCCGCTGAAATTTAGAAAACAATTAGATTTAATCCCAAGTTCTATCTGCTGAGATCCCAAAAAAAGGAAACCTTCGCATTCTACCCGCAGGAAATGAAAATCCAAATGTCCATCAATCCTACAAAATCAAGGAATTTTCAATCCGTTGAAATATTAAAATTGAAATTTGGAAGTTCGCTGGAGTTTGGAAAAAATTGATATTCTGCCTGCTGAAATTTACAAAGCAAAAAACAAATTCTACCAGCAGAAAATTGAAAATTTAAATTTTGATCAATCCTACAAATTCTTGAAATTTTCCAAACTGTCAAAAAATTAAACATCTAAATTTTGGAAAAGATTTCGAAATTTACGCGCTGGAATTTGAAAAAAAAGTGTTACCTGTTGAAATTTTAAAAATTATTATATTCTACTTGTAGAAAAAAAATTAAAACTGGATTTTGTAAAGTTCTCAAATTCTATCCGCTGAAATCTCAAAAAAAGGAAACCTTCAAATTCCTACCCGCAGGAAATGAAAATATAAATTTTGATCAATCCTAGCAATCAAGGAATTCTTCATCAATTGAAATACTTAAATGGAAAATCCGAATTTCGGAAAAATTTTTAAAAACCTACTCGCTAGACTTCGGAAATAATTCAAATTTTCGCTGCTGAAATTCAGAAAAAAAATGAGATTCTATCGGCAGGAAATTTAAAATCGGAATTCTGGAAAAATTTTCAATTTTTACCCGCTGGGATTTTGAAAAAAGAAAGCATTTAAATTCTACTTGTGGGAATTTGAAAAATTGAATTTTGATCATTCATGATCATTCCATAAAAGTTCAACATTATCACACTGTTCGTATCCGTTGGAACAGTGAAAATCTGAATGCGGGAAAACTTTCCTAATTTTACACGTTGGAATTTAGGAATTTTTTTAAAATTCCACCTGCAGGGAACTTGAAGTCTGAATTTTTGAAAATCTCCAAATTCCTCTCACTAAAAATTAAAAATTACACTTCTGAAAAATTTTCAATTTTTACCTGCTGAAATTTTGAAAAAATGGAACTTACAAATTCTTTCCTAGAAATTAAGAAAATTATTAAATTCTACCCGTAAGAAAGTTAAAGCTAAATTTTGTTAAATTCTCAAGTTCTACCAGCTGAGATTTCAAAAAAAAAGTCCTACCTGCAGGAAATGAAAATTTGAATTGTGATAAATCATGATCATTTCTAAGATTGGAAATTTTATAATGTTCTTATTCGCCAAAACAGCAAAATCTAAATACAGAAAAACTTTCCAAATTCTACTCGTCGAAATTTAGGAATTTTCTCAAATTCTACTTGCAGGGGACTTGAAATCTTAATTTTGAAAAAAGGAAACTTTCAGAATCAACCATGATCATTCCTGAAATAAAATATTCTTGTGATGCTCCTAATCTTTGAAAGTGGGAAAATCTAAGTTCGAGAAAATTTCACAGTCTACTCGCTAAAATTTAGAAATTTTCTCAAATTCTTTCCGCAGGAAACTTAAAATTTAAAATTACACTTCTAAAAAATTTCTTACCCACTAGAAGTTTGTTAAAATTTTACTCTCAGGAATTTGTCAACCTAAATTTTGATCAAGCACGATCATTCTTGAAATAAAACTTTTTATGATGCTCTTATCTGCTAAAACAGTAAAAATCAGAATTCGGGAAAACTTTTCAAATTCTACCCGCCGGAATTTAGTAATCTTCTCAAATTCTACTCGGAGGATTTTGAAAATTCAATTTTGAAAAGAATTTAAAGTCATAACTACCTGTTTAAAATTCCATCCGCAGGAGATTGAAAATCTAAATTTTAATCAATCGTGCGAATTCGTATCCTAAAATTTGAATTTTTGATTACAGGAACTTTTCTATCCGTTGAAACGTTGGTAATCTGTATTTTGAACAGTTGCATTAATGCTATCCACTGAAAGATTCAGAATGTGCAAAAATGAAAAATTCGTTGTTTTTTTTTCATCATTAAAACCCCTTTAGAAAAAGAAAATCAAAAGTGGTAAGCTGAAATAACTTCGCTTTCAGTTATAATATTTAAAATCTTAAGGATATGCGTTTAAAGTTACAAATCTTGATGAAGTATTTAGCATGAGGAAACTAATTTCGTAGGTGTGTCTGTGTACTTTGTGTAGTACATGATACGCCTACCATGCTTTAAGCTCGCTCGTCACAAGTCCATATTCTTTGATATCGTAGCAGATTTTATTTTGGTTTTACAGAAATGACAGGAAACAAATTCACTCAAAGAACTTTCCATAACGTGGACGATTTTCTCGCAACAAGTTCCCACGTTCTTTTTATTTTGTTCTCTCTCTCTCTCTCTCTCATTCAACTTTCAAGCCGATGAAAAAAATTACGCCTAAATAAATTCGACGAACGGAACGCGCGCATTTTACAATATTTGATCAAGTACCTGCGAAGAAAATGGTATTTAGATTAGCGGGTAACTTTTTTTATTAGCATTTGGAATAGCGCAGTTAAAACGAGTTAAAAAACACAAACAATTCGAAGCGAAACGAGTTAGTTGGCTTCGGTAAAAGCGAGAAAGTTTTCTCGTTATACTTGGAAATTTGCACAATCTTTAACGTACACTTTGATAAATCGCCAATTGCTCGAGCCGGTTAATCCCTTTTTATGTAACGGCGGAATTGGAAATTTCATTAGAATTTACGCCATCGGCATCGCCAAATCCGCGTTAATCTCTATTTTCCAAGCAATACTTCTTTTTAACGGCTATAAGAATGACACCACGTATTAAATATACATCTCTTTTACGTAGAATTATTTACGTTAGTAGAGCCAGAGCCCGGGTACCTGTTGTTTAACAAAAGCTACAGTCTATGCCTGTTTGTGTTTCAGCGCCACTCGACCGACGTAGGCAAAAGAAAAAGTATACGTAACAAGACGTGTTTTAATATTTTATTGTGAAAAGTACTCTCATCATCAAACTTTCCTCTCTATAGATACCCTTAATACAACGAATACAATCGTGAAAATTACACATCGATTCGAGCTTACACTACACACGTGTGGATGTTCGAATACCTACCTATTTTTATACTCGAATTGATGCTTTTTCGTTGTCGTATTGTTTTTTCTTTTTCTTTCTTTTTTTTTGTTATTGTTGTTGTCTTGGAGGGGTTCGATAAATCGCCCTATCCTTTTTTTTTTTTTTTTTTTTTTTTTTTTTTTTTTTTATTGATTAATGGACTTCGATTCTTCCTTATACGAAGAAATTTTCAGACTATAAGTCAGTTTATTACAGTTCAATGACAGTTTCATGGTCAAAGAATACCATTTTGAATGTTTTCTGAAATGTGGTTTTTCTTCGATATTAAAAATTTCTGATCGTATTTCATACGAATAAAAATTACCGAAATTTGATCCGTAGACTTCGTCAAACTCAGACGTTGATGGGATAAGAGGGAGAGTGTGTAGGGAAAGTAAACTTGAGGAAAAATTGTAAATCTTCCAACGTATCAACGAAGAATTCCGGAATCGCGAGTCTTTTTTCACCTCTTTCACCTCAAATTTATATCATGTTGTCAATTAGAACTGAACTATTATAGATTATTTACCTACGGATGATGGGGGAGGGGGGAATACGTTTTAGAGTCATAGACGACAGTTGAGAATATTTTTGGTCAGGTAAGATATTTATTAATTTTTATTCTCGCCATCTCCCCTACAAAAATTATTTACTCGGCTCCATACTGACCAAAATAGGTCAAATATAGGCAGTAGGCTTAAATTGGTAGCGGATTCATTACATCCACGAGGATGACTTCGGGTCGAAATTCAGTTGTGTCCAAATTTGGGGGAGGCATTGCTAATTGGCTTAAATCGCATTAATTGTTCTTTTTTTAAACCAATCGACAGAACATCAAAAGTTGTACAATATACCCAGCAAAGCAATCTCTTGCGTCAATCAGAAGAAGAGATATAGCGGGGGGGGGGGGTTCTCTTTTTTGATTTTGAAATATGTCAGTTTCACACACATCTCCTCTCCAAATTGAATGGCAAACATTTAGCTAGTACATTTATTTGGGGTCTTAGATCTGCCTTTCGTGGGCTTTTGCTATTTAGGCCCCATTGTATCCCACAGCTCTGAAAAAATATTTTGTAGGGAGTTTTTTCTTATTTTTAGATTTTATTCCACCCATATCCCTGCTACAAGTCGAGTGCAGAGGGTCCTATATGTGTTTTTGGGCCCATTGCACCCTACCTCGCACCATCAAAAAAGTAGTTTTTGGGTATTTTTCTTATTTTTAGATATTTTTTTACGCATATCTCCCCTGCAAGTTGAGTTGGAAACTTGAAATTTAGTATATGCATTTAGTGAGGGTCTTGGATGTGACTTTTCAGTTCAATTTCATTGCATCTCTCTCGCAGCTCCAAGAAAGAAGTTTTTTGGGTGTGTCTTCTTATTTTCAGTGTTTTTTCCTCGCACTGTTCTCTTACAAATCGAGCCTAGAAGTTGAAATTTGGTATGTACGTTTTTTTACGGACCTCACCTGTGTTTTTTGAGGGGTTTCGACTTTTCAGCCCCATTGTACCTTTTCAAAGCCTCAAAGAATAGTTTTTTTAGGAAATTTTTACGGTCTTTCGAATTTAACCAGTGTATACCACCACTCTAAATTGAGCTTGTATGTTGAAATTTGGCGTTTAGATTTAGTAGTGGCTTAGATGTACCTTGGAGGGGGAGAGGGGGTTCTATATCTCCTCTCCAAATAGAGATAGGAAGTTGAAATTTGACAAAAAGATTTAATAGGCTTCTGGAGTTTCAAGCACTCACTTCAGAGTTGATCTTTTGCCTTACAATTCCATGTCACCAACCAAAATATCACACTCCGTTGAAGCCATAAACTCCTCGAAAAATTCAGCCCAAGGTCCTGACCAAATCCATGTACAATTTCTCCATAATGCTTCAGAAAATGTTTTAATTGTTCTCCTGAAATTACTCAACGTCATCTCGAATTCTCACTCCTTACCTTCCATACGAAGGAAAGCCATTGTAATCCCATTTCTCAAACCCAGTAAAAATCCATTCCAGATCGACAGCTATAGACCTATTTTTCGACCGTCTAATTTCTGTAAAATCGTTGAAAGGACCATTAATGAACGACTGTTGTGGTTTCTAAAGTACAACAACTTACTCTCAGGACACACAATGTGGTTTCAGACCAGGTAGGTCAACTCATCATCAACTATTACATATTTACAGCATGATAAATGAAGCACACCACAAAAAAGCTCATCTCTTGGCTGCCTTCTTTGACATCAGTAAAGCCTTTGACACAATCTGAAGGTGCAAAATTTTTTCTACCTTACTTTCATGGAATATTTGTGGCAATCTTCTACTCTTCATCTACAACTTTCTGCTCCAAAGAAAATTCCTAGTACGCATATCAAACTCTAGCTCTAGTTTTTATTCTCTCTTTAACGGAGTACCTCAGAGCACGGTGCTCAGTTCCACTCTATTCATCACAGGTATCAATGACCTGGCCAACTTTATCTCTCCATTAATCTCGAAAGCTCTCTTCGCAAATGACTTCAGTATATTCACTAGGTGTAAAGATCCTAAAATAGGAGAATCCTTGCTTCAAAAAGCAGCCAATCCGATACGCAATTGAACGCAAAAAAATGGTCTCTCCACCACTGTCATACACTTCTATAAACACCATATATGCTCTGAGTTAAACGTTCACCCAAACAACACATTTATCCTGGTATCAGATAAAGTGAAATACCTCGAAGTCATTTTGGACAATACCTCATCCTGAACTCATCAAATCCAAAACCTCAAAAACAAATGCTTGAAAAAACTGAACCTCCTAAAAAAGCTAGCCAATACATCTTATGGATCCGATCGACTTATGCTTTTAAAATTATACCGCACTCTCATTCGTCCTCTCATCGACTATGGTGCACCTTTCTACTCCTTCGCCCCTCAGTCTCGCCTGGACTCCTTGAACATCTTTGTAATACTTGCCGCAGATTAATTACAGGAGCTTTTCGCACCACACCAATTGATAGCCTCCTATGCGAAGCAGCAGAACCTCCTCTAAACATATGAAGACTCTAAATCTCCTACAACACAATCCTCAATATTCTTGCAAATCCCAACTTCAGCATTCCCCTCCGATTCATGGCAAAGATCTTCTACTTACATCAAATCCACTTCAAAAACACTGTCATCTCCTTCTTTCCCACAAACATCAAGCCACTATGGCTCAATTACTCTCCAAAAATAGACTTTTCTCTCACCAAACTTCCCAAATCCCAAACCACCCCCCAAATCTATGTGTATCCAAAACTTTAACGAACTTCTCAGCAAACATCCCAACTTCGTACAAATATACACAGATGGTTCCAAAACATCAAATGAATCTGGCTGCTCAATAGTCCCAGATAATTCCTCAATTTCCTACCCACTTCCGCCTCACTTCACCATCCTCTCTGCTGAACTGTATGCTATAAAACTAGCTATCAAACATTGTCTTGAAATCACACCCAATAATTTCTTAATTCTTTCAGGCTCGCTATCCGCTTTACTGTCCATCCGAAATTACCATAAAAAGAAACAGCATCCTATATCCTAAGAGATAATACAAACGTTATCCTCTACAGATAAAAACATTATCATAAGCTGGATTCCATCTCACTCAAATATCCACAAAAATGACTTAGCAGACAAAACTGCCAAAGTTCCCTTAACCATTTCTCCCATACCCAAGATACCAACCCCTCCTGTTTAGATCCTTTCAGCACCACTGGGACCTAGTCCCTTCCACTAATAAACTGAAATCAATCAAAAACACAACGATCCCCTGGAAAACGTCATCCCAAACCCTAAGACGAAACGAAACTATCCTCTTCAGACTCCGAATAGGTCACTCATCCCTAACACACACAGCTACATCCTAAACAAACAACCCTAGCCAAAATGCGACTCATGTAAGATTACAATTGCCAAAAAACACAACCTTATCGACTGCCCCAAATTCCAGATACAAAGAAATACCTACCTTCCAAACAAACCAATCGAGACTATTCCCTCCGACGATCACAACTATGTCCACAATATTCTCTCCTTCGAAAAAACTACAAAACCCTATTCTCTCATATAACCTAATCACATGGCGCGTGAATTCCAAAAAAAAGGCATTACATAGCACTACCATTTTCTATCATATTGAAAGGACCATAGACCCATTCACCCAACCTCAATATTTCACAAAAATTATTCTTCAAAAGTATCACATCAATCGTGACGCCGCTTTTATTTTAGTTTATCTACGTGCTGTTCAGGGCAATAGAAGGGGTGAAGGGGTGCTTGACATATCTGTTTTCTGGGCAATTTTCTGTGATTTGTGAATTTGTGCCTTTGTTAGAGTTTGCTCATATCGATGTAAGAGGCTGAAAGTAAATCTTTTATTTTTGACTTCAACTTTAGCTTCATTATTAAACGCGTCTCTTCGGCGACTTTTGTGTAAACTTAAATTTTACACGACGCTTGCAAGAATGTTGATTGAAAATCATTTGTTGAAAAAGCAAATTTCGCGGCTGGCTTTAAGAATGATTCGAATCGAGCATATCCTATGCGAATGGATCTTGGCCAGGCTGGGGCGCGTATCTTTTCGTTCGGTAGATATAATTTAATTGTAAAATTTCAAAACGTTTAATTACCGCAAAAGCCAAACGGAATAGAGATAGCGGTGGTTTGTCGACACCGCAACGTGTATGTAGCCTATGTACAATCCGAGTTTAACTTTATAAATTATGATTTTAGACTTTGTCCGAACGTAAACGTCCTTAAACGACGACGTTACAAAACGATATAAGGTTGCTTTGTGTAAACCGCAAAGGCTAAAAGACCACGTACGCTTTACACGTTGCGTTGTTTGGTTTACGGCCACGACCACCCTTAGAACAACAACAACAACAAAGCAATGGAAAGTAAAAATAAAGAAAAAACAATACACAATCGACGAGCTAGCAGCTACTCAAATTTTCACGCAGTAAAGGTTAAAATTTCGTTTTTACAACGAACGCGGTAAACGCTCGGTACACGGCACTTATTCGATCGTGTTATGTTATCTCGTCTGAGTTATGATAACACCATAACAAAAACTGGGTCACGAAGATAAAATTTCTCCCCTACGAATAAATAAAAATGTGTACTCTTTTATGTCGATACTCAACTCTCGAGATTATATTTCACGTTGCAAAATAAGCTCGTATTGTGGATAAAAATACGTTTTAATTATTGCTAATATCGTCGTAACCTAAACTGAACTTAAATTAAGTAAAAAACAAACTGCGAAAATACTGATTGCTGCGATTCTCATCTATGGAACCGGTATCGATGTTTGTTCGTTTCTGCGATTGAAAATTATGTTGATAAAAATTCCCAAAAGATCTACTGTATTTGGAATTTTGAGGGATAAAGTATTAATAATGCTTGTACGTAGTTTGATCGATGTGATACTAATATTTCGAATATTATTATCTTCAATCCGTCCGTTCATTCATTTTCTTGGAAAATACCCCTTGGTCCTGTTATAAATAATATACAAAAAAACCAAACGAATGAAAATGAATAGGTAGCTGGAAAAAGTAACGTGAAAGTATAATCGTCTTCAATTATAAATACAAATGTGTATTTATCCTGTTCGGTTTTTGTAGATAAGGTGTTGCTGGGCTATAAAATATTTCTCTAGAACATTCTTTTAGAATGAACGAAGTAAATATACAAGTATTTAAGGCCTATAGATAATCGTAATCCAGCTACGATGTTCTGTTCTTTCAATTTATGAAAATAATAGCCTAATGGTAGATGGACTGACGATATGTATTACCACAACGACGTATTAAAAATACACTATTCACATGCAATAAGTAAAAGTAAGCTTTTGCAAGTGCTCGTAGATTGATGTGTTATCTCGTTAATTTGATCGATTATATTGCTGATGTATGTAGCTACCGTGATATAGTTTTTTTTTTATTGCGAAATTAATTTCGTGGTTTAATAAGTTTAGATATCTACTTTACCAGACTATTACGTGTAATAATTTTTCCATCTTAGGTAAAATATTATTTGAATTTTCATTGGAAAATTTTCACTTCTTTTTTGAAAAAATTTACCGAGTCCGCTCAAGTTACATAGTTCAATTTATCACGCTCATCTTGAGGAACTCACTCTGAGTTTATTCCATTTTAAAATCAATTTCCGTGGTTTTGTGATCTTATTAGAAGTTTAGGTTCAACATTAAACGCTTGGAATTGATGTAGAAACATAGGCAGATTAAGGAGGAGGCTAGGCCCCTCCAGACGTAATTAGCCCCTCCCCCAGAAAGTTTTTCTCTCCATGATGAATACTTAATAAATGACTGAACACTGAACATTTTTCGAAATCAGTTGAATTTTTGAAAAATGTGTAGAACATTATGAAAATTGAAATTTTAGTAACATTTGGAAACGATTCTGCTAAAAATCTTGATCTCTTTTCTCGATGCCGCTCGAGCATTCATTCATTTCAAATTTACGCCAAAAATTAAGCTTCCAACCACCTCCCCCATCAACAAAAACATTTTTAACTAGCTCAAATGGAAATATTCATTCAGTTTCTTTTTATTTGACCCCTCCCCCCCCAAATCACTAAACTCAGCCTATGTGTAGAAATCGCTTGGGTGGTTGTGATACTTATTTAAATGAGCAGTTTGAAACGAGATGAGATTTTTTATGTCATGATATCGATGAAAACCACAGGCTATTGTGGTGGATCGTAGAAGGGGTGGGGGAGCAACAACAAAATCCGTTTTGAGGTCTTAGCAGACCGTTAAGACCATATTTGGTCATGTCAGATCATTATTATCATTTTTATTTTTTTAATCCCTCCCTCCCCGTTTCCAAATTAAAATTAATTACTTGGCCTGATTACAACCATAAATGGTCAAATGTAGGTTGTACGTTTAGATTGGCGGAGGATTGGTTTTAAATGTGGGGGGGGGATGACGCTGGATTAAAATTTAAGTATATCTAAATTGGGAGGGGGTGTTGAAGCACGAAAATTGAAGTAATTGTTCGTTTTTAAACCAATCGATAGAAAATGAAAATTTGATTGACATATTGATTAGCCACATGGTATTCCCTTGCAGGCCCGAAAAATTCGTTTTGAGTTCGTTCCACGCACATCTCCCCTCTGAATTGAGGTAACAGGTTGAAATTTGGCTTGTATATAAGTATATTAATTATTCTAGGTATGCATTTTGGGAGGTTATCACTTTTCAGCCCCATTACCGCCATCACAGCTCCGACAATAACAGTTTTTTAACAGCTTTTGTCGGTTTTTGGGTTTTATCTACACGTATTCCCCCTCCAAATTGTGTTCTTTTTTGGATGTTTTACTTTCTGGGGCAATTTTTTGAGTTTGTTTTACGTATATTTCCCCTCCAAATTGAGCTAATCGGTTGGAATTCGGTATGTTTGAAACAGCTCACGTATCTTCGAGATTTTACAAAAATCTATCGACCAACGGTGGATGAGAGGGGGAGCAGGAACTATCAATAAAATCTGTTTTGTGGTCCTAGAAGACCAATAAGACGATTTTTAGCCATGGCAGATATTTATTTTTTCCCCCAAATGTCAAAATCATTTACTCCACTCGATATCGACCAAAATCGCTCCAATTCGGTCAATCGGCTCAGTTTGGCGGCGCATTAGATATATATATATATATATATATATATGAGTGGGGATGAATTTGGGTCAAAATTCACTTATGTCCCATTTTAGGAGAGTGGTGTTGAGAGGTTAAAAACGCCAAAATTGCCCTTTTTTAAGCTAAATGATGAAGAATCAATAGTTGTATATAATATCCAAAAATCAATCTCCCAAATCAATTAGGAGGGGAGATATAGGGGGTTTACCCCTTTTTGACCTTGAAAACGGGCTGTTTTTTTCCCATCTCCCCACCAAATTGATCTACGAAGATGAAATTTGGTATGTACATTTAGTTGGGACCCGGGATGTGCTTTTTGGAGTCAGTCCCGACTTTTCAACTCCATTAAACCTCCTCACAGCCTCAAAAAAAACTGTTTTTTTGATCGGTTCTTCTATTTTCTCTAATTTTTTAAGTTTGTTCCTCGCATTACTCCCCTCATGTATATTTAGTGGGAATCCTAGATGCGTCTTTTGGAGGGGTCTTCACTTTTCTGCCCTATTTCACTCCTTTACAGCCCCAAAAAATTGTTTTTTTGGTCGTTTTTTCTTATTTTTTGATTTTGTTCCTCGCATAACTCTCCTCCAAATCGAGCTCAGTAGTTGAAATTAGTTATGTACATTTAGTAGGGGCCCTAGATGTGCCTTTTTGAGGGTTTGCTTTGCGATGCTTTCTTTCAATTCTCATGATTGTAATGCGGTGGGAAGATCAGGCCAGACGTACCCAAAATTTGCACGATCACAATCATGCATGGATGTGTAGTTGCCTACTTTGATATAGAAGAGGCGCTTATGCATATGTTGTAGGTTGCCTATCTCAATTTTTCGAATGATCCAAGCATATCACATTGTATTACTGATTTCCCACCCCTGTTAGGACTTTTACAAATTGGGAAATATTTGCACGCTGTAATTTTTTGGAATGCCTAATAAATTGGTTCGGTAAATGAATGAATATTTGTGCAACTAAAAAACGCAGGTTTTCCAGCTTGTGCAGATGGGATGGATAACCTAAGACACATGTAGCTTTAACTTTTTGAAAGTCAGTATAGACAGCAAAACATACTTTAGCGTGTGTATATTGATTTTTATCCCTAAGAATTTTGAATATGCAACCTGCAAATGTACCCAAAACCCGTATTTCGTACCTACTAGTTTTTTTTTTTTTGTTTTTTTTTTGGTTACGCCATGTACAGCAACAAAGGCTAGAGGCGTTGCAATCAGGGAT
>FIZR01028614.1:0-29542 GCA_900060175.1 Ferrisia virgata
GGGGGGGGGGGGGGGGGGGGGGATCGAAGAATTTTTTTTATGGTCCTCGAAGACACCACTGAGACCATTTTTGGTTTTTCCAAATGTTTATTACATTTTTTTTCCGTAACTGAAAATCATTTGTTCAGTTTTATATCGTCAGAAATCGATTAAATTTTGGCAATAGGCTCGGATTGACAGTAGATTTGATATTTTTAAATGGGAACGACCTTGGGTCAGAATTCATTCATGTCCAAAATTTCTGCAAAAATCAATCCTTTGCGAGCCGATTGATGGAAAGAGTTTGGAAAATTAATAAAAAACAATGAAAAAATGTTGAAAATCGGTGAAAAGGAATCAAAATAGGGTGAAAAATGCCAAAAATTGATCGAAAATAGCGGGAAAGCGTTAAAAAATGGATGAAAAAGGATCTAAAATGGGAAAAAAAATCATTAAAAATTTCGAAAATTTTGTAAAAATTTGATGAAGTTTGGTAAAGTATTGATCAAAATTTGCGGAAACGTGTTGAAAAATGGGTGAAAATTGTCTTGAATTATGAAAAAAAAATCATTCAAAGTTTTAAAAAATTGGGAAAAATTTGAAGAAAATGGCCAAAAATTTACCCGAATTATAAAAAGGTCGTTAAAATTATCAAAAATTAGACAAGAAACTAACTGATATTGGTAAAATAAGAAGAAAATTTTTCCAAAACCACAAAAAAATGTTGAAAATTTGCCTAAATTATGAAAATAATTCGTAAAAATCATCGAAAATTTTATAAAAATTTGTTCAAAATTTGATGTGAATTGTGAAAAAAAAAGAAAATATTGATCAAAAATCACGAAATAATGTTGAAAAATGGTTAAAATTTCCCTAAATTATGAGTTGAAAATCGTTAAAAATAGCCAAAAGTTTTGTATAAAATTGACTTGAAGTATTAAAAAGTTAAAAAAATAGATCGAAAATTACGATAGAATGTCAAAAATTGGATAAAAATTAACTAAAAGCATTACAAGAGGAAAAAAATTGATCGAAAATTTTTAAAAAATAGGAATAAAACTGGGCTACATCGCGAAAAAAAATCTTCAAAAATCGTCGAATAATTTGATGGAAACTGAGTAAAATACGCAAAATATCAATCGACAGTCAAGAAATAATATTGAAAGTTAAAAATTCAAAATACTGATGAAAGAAATCACAAAATTATGTTGAAAAATGTGTAAAATTTGCATAACATTAATTAAAAATTATGTAAAAATGTTGAAAAATGAATAAAACCTTGCCGAAATTATGAAAAAATTTGCGAAAATCGGGTAACAGTTGATTAAAAGTATTGAAAAATATAGAAAATAGATTGAAAATCACGAAAGAATGTTGAAAAATGGATGAAAATGTATCTAAATCATTACAAATATCACGAAAATCGTCGAAAATTTTGAAAAAATTTACCAACAGTTAGGTACCAAATGCAAAATATAATGGCTAAAATTTATGAGAAAAATTGATTAAAAATCACAAAAAAAAATTGATGAATGGATAAGTTTAGAAAAAGATTAATCAAAGAAACGTTGAAAAATGGATGAAAATTGACTTAAAATGAGAAAAAAATTATCGAAAATGAATGGGTTAAAATTCACCTTAATAATGATAAAAATCGTAAATTCAAAAGTTCAAGTAAAATGATCGTATAGTATAAAGTATCGAGATAGGGATAATTCGACCTAGAGTGAACACAAATTTGCAGTTTTTTTGTTTTCGAGTTTTAATAAGAAATATGTTTTTTTTTCACTTTAGCAATAGAGGGAAGTAAAATGGGGGGGGGGGGGTTCTCACGCTCAAAAAATTTTTTTAAGAATCGTCAACAATGTTTCATGGTAATTTTCAAAATCTATGGACAGTGCTGAATCATCTATCATCAAAAACGCAGCCAAAATTGCCTACTACGAGGTCCATTATTCAAAATCACAATTTAAGCAAATTTTTTGTGTTCAAAATTTTACATGGCCTGGGGGGGGGGGGTAAATGGAACAATGCAAAATTTTGAAAATAAAAAATTCGCTCAAATCGTGGTTTTGATTGGTGAACCTCGTAATAGGTATCTTTTTCTGCATTTTTGGTTGCACATACAAAATTTGCCTATCTGGATTATTTGGAAGGGGCTTTAAAAATTCAAACGAATGCCGCTCCTTCAATAATAAACATATACAAAACGCGTATATGACAGAATTTGTAAGAAAAATTGTTGTGTACAAGATTCGTCCTTTGAATTCATGATTGGATCGAAATTTTGAAATTGGCCATTTGTTATATTCACAATGTTCCGTGATAATTTTCAAAATCTGAGGACAGTTCCAAATCACCATACACGTTTCCTACATCTTGGAAAATTATCCTCGTACAAAATAAGTATTTAAAATACTCGTAATTTAGCACCATTATGTTGCATTGTATTGTACAAATATTCACGTTGAATTATGACGATATTTCTGTTGTGAAAACGAGCTATACGATATACATAACGGTTGAAAATTTCAACCCAGTCGGAGAATAAATACAGTTGAATCTCTTTACTGCAGGGAGTCGCATGTGTCTTTTTGTAATTCAAATTTAGTTCGAAGTAAACGTGTATTCAATGGCAACATCACTTTACGCCTTACAAAAAGCTTTCTTTTACAAGATTTTTTGCTGGAATGTGGCGTTTTCCTTCGCTTTTTTTTCCTCATTTTTTTCCTTCTTCTTCTTGAACTTATTACGTTTGATGCGTGCCTAAACTTTTTAATACTTTCTTTTGAAAAGCGCTTAAAGCCTAATTTTAAACGATGAAGAATGTTTTTGAATTTATAGTATTCTTATAGTAGTTTTAAAAATATTCTAAGCGTGTTTCTGTAATAAGTAGGTATGTATACGTAGCCAGCTAGAAAATAGGTAGCTAGGTACTAGTGTACATGAGCAGCCTAGCGTTGCAATAGTAGTAGACGAGTTTTTCTCAGAGGTTTTCTTTTTTTTTTTTTTTTTTTTTTTTTTTTTTTTGATTATAACGAGAAATTTAGGCTGTTGGGGGCCATATACTGGCGATAAAAAGTTTAGCGTAAAAAGTTATATCTATAAGTTTTGTATATATGACCGCAAACAAAAAAAACCATGATATTAGGTTAGGCAAGTTATACGATTGGTGAAAATTTAATGTATATGGAAAAACCAACGTTACGTCTACGTGTAGTAGGTAAAAGTACGTATAAGAAATGTTATCGGAATATTTGTTTTTATGCGAAATTGAGTAGGTTGCATTAGTAGGTAGGTCTGGTAGGTAGGTAGCTCTAGCTACTACCTATAGACGCATATAAAGTTGAATATATATAGTACACGAAAAAATAATCTTTTCATTTTCGACGTAACGTAACGTAACGTTATTCGTTGTGTAATATTACCAGTTCCTGTAGAGCATTGTGAACTGTGTGTGTTGTGTAGTACTTCATGAAAATGGAAATAAAAAGGAAAAGCCCTTTGATGTTATTTCTTGTCGTAATAAAACAACGGAGCAATTGTGGACTTGATTTTAAATCGCCTGAGTGACTTTTGCTCGGTTAATGTAGACTTTTTAAGCCTCCAGTAAGTTGGATTTTGTTATCCGAAGCAGCCTTATGTATTTTTTCGGTCCAAATCCTACGCAGTGTATTCGAAATGTCTAAATGTTGTGTCATTTAGCGAAGAAAATATTTACGAATTGGATTAATTAAAAGGGGCTTCTCTTATAGTATGGCAAATTGGTTCAAAACTAGGTATCAGCGGGTGTAATAAAATTTGAATTTTAATAAGTTTCGATTTTTTTCAATTTTTTTTTATTTTATTAGAGCACCGTAAGCGTAGTAAAGTGAAATACTATATAATGCCATTTGGTCGTATTTCATTATATAGGTAGGATTTTTTAAAATGTTTCGAAAAGATTATTCGAGCTGTGCAATTTGAAATGTTCATTATGGTAATTAAAATTAGCGACATCTCTTTTAATTCATCATTTCGACGACGAAATTTCGTTAATGTAGTGTTTAATTTCAAAAAAAGGTTTCGCATTTTTTTTTTCCGACGCTTGAAACATCATTGCTTCGTCGATGGAAAATAGAAAATCCATTTATCAACGTCAAGTCGAGTGTTACTTTTGTATTTGAAAATAGAGTGCTGTTGTATGTTGGCAGTTATATCTCGCGTTCTTCATATTGGCATTTTTTGCCCCCCAAATAGGTGTAAAGGTAAGATGATAGGAGGGAGAAAAAAAGAAAGGTTTCAAGATACTCGTAACATCAATGGTTCTCAAGCGATTTTACTCTCTTAGTCTCGTAAATTTCAACAACGATCTAATAAAGACGACGTTTATTTGTTTTTCATTACACGTTATTTTAGTTGCGGTATTTGATAAAGTTACGCCAATCCAAGATGTAGCTTTAAAATAACGTAAGATTTGCTACTTTAGATTTAATTACCTTGGAGTATTGAAATTAAAAAATATATACTACGTGTTTCGGTTTAACTTCCTTTTCCTTGTACAAGTGATTCGGTCAACTTATGAGACATACCTGGAAAATGGTTTGCATACCTGGAAAAATCGAAGGGACTGATGTATGCTATTTTAAAAGTTTAATTTCCATACCTGTTATTTTGAAAATTTGCTGCTTGCTCAAACACACAGTGTATACTATCGAGTATGTGTGGTATGAAAATTGTGTGAGGGGGTCAAGTGGTTCGTAAAATATATAAAATAAGTACAAAAAAAAATTACTCAAAATATAAGTCCGAAGGTTGCATTTATAAGAAGAGAAAAAATTTTTAGTCATTTTTGAATCGAATAGAAAAAAGAATTTCAACTTCAAAGGTAAATGAGAGGGAAGCAAGACCATTGCGCCACAAAGCAAGAAAGATTAGTAAGTGGCCGTAGTAAAGGAAATCAGGAGTGAGGATGTAGTGGTTTTCAAACTATGACGGTATAGTGAGTACAAAAAAAAACGACCTAAACACTACATTTTCAGGGTTGTGAGGGTGTGCAATGGGTCTTAAAAGTCGAAACTTCCCAAAAGGCAAATCTATGGCTCCTACCAAGTCTACATACTAAATTTCAACTTCCTAGGTTAATGTAGAGAGGAGATAATGAAGAAATAGCTGTTTCTCAAGAACAAAAGAGGATAAAACTATTATATCTCCACTCCTAACTAATTTTTAGATACTCATTGACTGGGGTGGAAATTTTGAAGCCTGCTTCCTAATGTAGAAAAAATAGTGAAAATTTGAAATTTATCTATTGTTTCCTTGGAAGTATTTACGATTTCCCATTATTCAACATTCAATATACTTTTTTTTCTCAATTGGTAAGCAACCTTCGAGGGTTTCTGTTCAGACCATTGAGTGGAGGAGGAGGGTGGGAGTGCACTTCTACTCAATTTAAAATTGTTCAACTTGGAGATCATATTAACTTTCAGAAAATTTTCATAAAAACTGAAAAATTGAAAAATTTTAACTATATAATTTTTTTGTACTTATATCGTCATTGTTTGGAGACCATTTTATCCCCACTCTTTAATTTTTCTACCATCGTCGCTCACCTATATTCCTTGCCTTGTGGCATAATGGTCTTGCTTCTCTCGCATTCATCATTCCAAGTGGTTCTTCTTTGTATAAACGCAGTCTCCTGGAGTTATTACCTTAACCACTTAATTGAAGATGCTCTATGTTCATTTAAAAATTTCTTTATAGGGTGCTTATAATAGATTTTTCAAAAGTTGAAAGCTACATATTTTGAGTAATTTTTTTTGTACTTATTTTGTCATATTTCACGAACTACTTTATCCCTTTTCTTTAATTTTTATACCACAGAGCATATACTGTGTTTTAGAGCAAACAGCAAATTTGTATCATTATTAATTTTTTTTTTTACGAATTTTCAAAATGAGAGGCAGGTTTGGATAAAAATGAAATTTTGAAAATAACATATCTCAGCTCCTTGGATTTTTTTGGTAGACTAACCATTGTACATGTAAGTCTGATGAGTTGACCTATCACTGATACAACGGAATGGAAGTCAATGCGGAAACACTAGGTATATATATTTACATCGATAGCAAGTAAAATAATATATTTATCGATAGACTATTTGTCGATTTTCATGATTAACGATTTCGAATAATCAATCGATGGTGTTGAACCATGCTATCGTATTTTCAAAAAAGCCAAGTGCCGTCATGTTGAGATGGCACACCAATGAGTATAGTTAGGTGTAGGTATTCTTTGCGGTTGAATGAATCGAAACGAAGCGTTCCTCGTGTTTTTCTACATCAACGTACATATGCGTCTGAATTTATCATCTGGTTTGTGCGTGTATAAAATGTATACGGTATGGCGAGTAATTTGAGGTTAAGCCAATGCTAACGCGATTTAGAAAATTTAGTTTTAGATGCGGTGTCGATGTGGAGAATGGTAGGTAATCGCTACACAAATGGCAAAAGCTGAAATAAATTTTTACTCGTTCACCTTTACCAACTCGCTGGTATTATGCTTGTAAAGTCTGCGGTTTTAATACAAATTTATGACATTTTTCCTTCCTCTTGCGCATTTGTACTTCGTATAAGATATGCTAGAATTGTACACGTACACGTACCTAGCTACCCAGTACCTACCTACATGTTTACTTTATTCAAAACTGTTTTTCCATTTATATTCGCGTATCGTTTAAACGCGAATAGAAGTGAAATTTTTGTTGCGAGAGGAATTTAATGTGCGAAATTCAATTCTACCAACCGAATCACGTATGATTAATTTAATCAAAAAAAAAAAAAAGAAAAGAAAAGAAAATGAGTACTGTGTGACCTTTCTGGCATTCGGAATGAAAATTTAACTCACTATGTTGATGACCTTATTTTATTCTGAACCGTTGGTCCTAGTTTGTATAAGTTCACATATTAAATGGTTGACATTTTTAATATAATGTAAAGGTGCTGCAACCTGCAGGTTATGATATTTTGACGTTTATAGGTACAATTTTTCATATTTTTACCTTTCAAAATGTACTTCTACCTACGTTATTTTGAAATGCGAGGAGACCTTATGTTGATATGTGTCAAAGTGGGCTGGGTAAAAATATCTGTCAATAGTATACGGGCCATTATGTGAAGTACATCAAGCATTGCCATTTTTAGAAAAATATTGTAACAATATATTCAGATTCATCTTGATTCTTACGTTAGTGCATATTTTTTTACCTGATGAAAATAAGATATTGAGTACAAATTTTCTCTCCAGTCTGATTTTCTATGTCATATTGTCAATGATAACCAGGCTATGAAGGTGGATCGACCATCATCGGTTGGATGGTGGAGTATCAACAAAATCCATTTTGGGGTCCTAGAAGGCCATTGAGACGATTTTTGGCCAGGACTGTGGAATCTGTATAACAAAAGTTGTTCTAGAAATGTTTTACTACAAGGTGCAGTGCTAAAATTGGTAATTTGTAAACTTTTTTGGTTAAATTTTTCATTTAAAAAAAAATTAAAAATTTTACAAACCGTCGATTTTAGTACTGCGCTTTATATTAAAACATTTTTGAAACAACTTTTGTTATACAGGGTGTTCTGTATCAATAGTACTTCTTTCATACCACAAGTACAGCAATACAACTTGGACTCATGTTGCATGGTTTACCTATCCAAAGAATTGTAGGAGCTGTGATATAGGCCTTTTGAAATTTTCATTTTCAAAAAATTACAATTTAAAAACTAAAACTGGTACAGATGTCTAGTTTATGCCAAAATGTGAAAAATAAAATGTAGTATTTCCAGTAAAAAAAATTAGAGGCATAGGTGATGTGGTTTGTGAAATATGGTAAGTTGAATGCAAAAAAATTATTGAAAATTTTTGCTCATAACTTTTTGAAAAGCGATTATAGGAACCCAATTGGAAAACTTTTCTTGAAGTAACAAGGGATCCCCCACCATCTGACATTATTAAATTTTCCCCAACTTTTTCAGATATTCTGGGAAAAAATTGTTCCGTTAGGTTTTCCCCCTTTTTTCAGAAAAGAATTTTCTACCTGTTACTAGCAATAACCGCAATTGTTTTTCCAGTATACCTGTGAAGCGCGGTAAAATTAATTATGTCAAGTAGTGGGGGAATCTTGTTATTTCAAGAAAAATTTTCTGGATTTTTATAAGAACTTTTTAAAAAGTTATGAGCAAAAATTTTAAAAATGTTGAAAATTTTCAAACATTTTTTTTACATTTAATTCATTATATTTAATGAACCACATCACTTATGCCTCTAATTTTTTTACTGGAAATACTACATTGTATTTTCCACATTTCGGCATGAACTAAACATCTGTATCAATTTTAGTGTTTAAAGTTGTAATTTTTTGAAACTAAAAAATTCGAATGCCTGTATCGCAATCCCTGCAATGTTTTGGATAGGCAACCCATACGACATGAGTCCACCTTGTGTTGCTCTACTCGTGGTATGAAGGAGATACTATTGAGACGGAACACCCCGCATAACAAAATTTGTTCCAAAAATGGTTTGCTAGAAAGCCCAGTACTAAAATCGACGGTTTGTAAACAATTTTTGTTGTAAGATTAAAATTTTTTTAACCAAAAATTTAACAAAAAAAATCCCTAAATTACCGATTTCAGCACTGCACATTATAGTAAAACATTTTTGAAACAAACTTTGTTGTATAGAAGTTTTGCCTATCTCGATTTTTTGAAGGAGCTATTAAAATTCAAACAAGCTTTGCCCCTTCGATTATCGAGGTAGGTAAAATTTCTGTATAGCTAAATTTGTTCCAATAATGTTTAGCAATAAGGTCCCTGTACTAAAATCGACTGTTTGTAAAATTTTTTTTTGAAAAATATTTTGAAAATTTGAAAAAGAAAATTCCACAAATCGCTTGCTAATTTTAGTACTGTACCCCATTGTTTAAATATGTTTGCGACGAGTTTCGCTACTTAGAAGTTTCTCCTATCTAGATTTTTTGAAGAAGCCATTAAAATTCAAACAAGCTTTGCCCCTTCAATTATCAAGATAGGCGAAACATTCTTATGAGAAGTTTTGCTGAAAAGGTATTTCCTAGAAGATGCCCTAATTACATTGACCATTTGATTGAAATTTGAAATTGCTCACTCATTTTCGATTGGAACCGACTCGCGGACGGCAAACATATCGGAATTTTTCTTTTGGGAAACCCTTCTTGTGATGATGACGTACGTTTTATATAGGTTTCTTCGCAACTATGGTTTTAACTGTGGCGTACGATAACCAGCTCAAAGTGAATCAAGATTCGACCTTTCTCGTTTGTCATTGCTACCTGTCTGCATATGTATACATAAAACTCTTCTCGTAACGTATGAACTACGAAGTGAAAGAAAAAAAAAAAGATACCGCTCTATTTTGGTAGCAAGAAAGTGTCGGTTTTGTTTAACCCTTTGAAAAGTAGTTCTTTATTCGGCGGCAGCGTCAATATTTACTTTGGCGAATAGTGGTATTATGTGTACTTTCATATTGTTGTACTTTAAAATGGTGAAGTTGATTGCGATTGTATAAGTTTGAGATATTTTTATGGTCCGAGCATTGCTCTTTGCTCGTTACATTATGCTTGTGCTGATTTATAAGATGCTCATTTATCAACACCTATCGCACCTACATAACATACCTACATACCATTCGATATAGTATTTCTTTATCTTGCTGACAGAAGAAGTTTTCTTCTTGTGAAAAATACCTACGAAAACTAAAGACGAGTAGATTTATTTAAAAATAATATGGTTCGACGTTGTTGATATAAATGTGCGTAGGTCTAGGTATCTGTATGTGAGTTTTTTAAACTTTTTTTTTTTTCTTCTTCTTCAACAAAACGGATATATTGTTTTGTATTTGTTACACGTATCGTCGATAAATTTGCCATCGGGCTCGAGAAAGTATAAACCAAAAATTGCGTACGCGTCCACTGAAAGTAACATCTCGAAATCAGTATACCAAAGCTGAAGCTGAACAAGAAGTATGCTGGTGTAGATGGAACGGAGGGTAAAACTTTTTATATATCTTGTTAAGTGTGTGGAAGTTTGAGATTACGACCGACAAATGCGACCAGTTAGTATACGGCGATGAGTCGCGAACAACGAATTTGATGCGGTGAAATTGAGCAAAGGGAGTCGACATTTTTTATAGTTCTATTTTACTATCGTTTATATGCAGAAATATTGTTATATTGGCATTGTATTCGAATGGTAGTTTTATTATAGAAGAGATGGATACTTTGGTTGGTTACTTATTTTCTTATTTTCCCTTTTCTTTTCTCTTTTTTATAGTATTTTACGACTGCTATACTTACTACATACGTCTGCTAATGGTGTCAAGATGAGCGGAGAGCTCAGTTCCATTGTGAATTTTTATTGATAATTTACTACAATACTGCAGCCAAACCCGAAATCCATTAAAATGTTTTTTAATTTATTTTCTAGTCGAATTTTCTTTTTTCTTTTGCCGTATCATTTGGATGCATGAAATACGAGGTTTTTTTTTTTTCATTTGCAAGCGTGCGTGTTGCTGAGGATGAGAAAAGTTGTAAATAAAAGAGGATTCTTGGTGTTAGTCAATGGCCATGAGTTGTATATGGGTCACCATAAAACAGCCCGTGATCGTCTAGAAGATTTCCGCCGCGCTTCTGTGGGAAGTCTTCGGTCTTCGGGGAAATTGTTCTAAGGTGTCCTTAGTGCAGAATAGTATCGTTAGATAAGTACGTTGTTACTGTCATCCATTTATTTTATTTTTGCTGCCATTGGATAAACAAATACGTTTATTTTTTAAGAGGATCTTTCAAATATGTTTCGGAATTTTTCTCTGCCACCAGAAGTAATTATATGGCGGTGATGCTGCAGTTGGAGAATCAGTTATATTTTCTGGTAATCTAACTACAAAAGACTTTTCCTAGCTTTCAAAAGATGCTTTTGAATATTCGCAATTGAAAAATGTGTGAAGAAAAGTAATTGAAAAATATGTTCAAAATGGGTAAAAAATTGAAAAAAAATGTTAAAAAATATTCTCAACATTTTTTTGTAATATTTTACAATTTTTACAAAATTTTTGATAATTTTCAGCAATTTTTTTTTTTTTTTTTTTTACTATTTTTGGTCAATATTCACCGATTTTTCAACATTTTTCATTATTTTCGATTAATTTTCTTCACTCTTTGCCAATTTTAGTCAATTCTTAAATGCAATTTTCGATGTTTTTTAATGACATAATGACTGTTTACATATTTCAGCTCAAATTTCACCCATTTTTCGTGCATTTCGATCAATTTTTTTAGCAACTTTAACTCATTTTTATCAAACTTTTAGAAAGTTTTCCATGATCTTCAACATGATTTTGGTGAATTTCATCTATTCTCAACATTTTCCCGTGATTTTCAATTAACTCTCTGCCCTTTTTAACGATTTTTTTTTCAAAGATCAATTTTTACTCATTTTTCTTTAATTATTTATAATTTTAGACCAATTTTCCGCATTTTTGACATGTTTGTCAATTTTTTACCCAATTTCGGTTATTTTTAACTATTTTTTTTGTATATTTGGCCAATTTTCAACCGATTTTCTCAAATTTTCAATAGTTTTCAACGGTTCTTTGTTGAGGTTTGAGCAAGTTTTAAACTATTTATCAATATTTTTTCACAGATTTTAATGAATTTTCGGTCCATTTTTGCGCTCATTTTTATCAAATTTTTAGCTGATTTTCGATTATTTTAATTCATTTGTTTTGCCATTCAGGCAAATTTTAATTTTTAATCATTTTTTTAACATCTTTCTTTGATTCGTAATCAATTTGTTACACTTTTTACCCATTTTTCAACATTTTTTTCATCTTAGACCCAGTCATTAAATAACGAAAAGTTAACACATTTTTGTAATTTTTGTGAAAGTTTTCAAGTTTTTCAAGAAAATATTCTTTTTCATTTTGCAATTTGAAAGCGAAAAATTCAGGTTTTTTAATTTTAAAATGACTTTGAACATTTTTTTCATCATTTCACACAATTTTCTATTTTAAACCTTTTTTTTGTGCTACAAATCACTTTTTGAATAATTTTTTTCATTTTTTATCACTTGAAAACGTAAAATTTTGTCAATCCAAAAGTTTTTTCTTAATTTTTTTTCATTTTTTCACATCTAATGAGCTGTAAATGGACATTTTGTGTAATTTCTTTCATTATTTTACACATTTCAAATGGTTTTTTTTTCATGATTTTCATATACCTTGAATGCGAAAAATTAATAATTTTTGTACATTTTTTTATGTACTTCAAAAAGATATTTCGAAGATTTTTCTTTCGAAAAGTTTTCAATTTTTTCATCTTTTTTTTTTTTTTTTTTTTTTTTTTTTTTTTTTTGAAAAGTTTTTAATTTTTTTTTTTTTTTTTTTTTTTTTTTTTTTTTTTTATTTTATTTAACTTCTGCATCTTTGAAATAGCAGAAGAATGTACAATGTGTTTCGATGACACTGGTAAATAGGTTGTCTTTGCCTGATTATACTGCAACCCAAATCTCACTCGTGTATATAGTTTTGTCAAATTTCAGATATCAGGGAGCAAAAAATATATATTTATTTTATTATTGAATACATTTTAGTATTAATTGAGTTTTATAGTTGGATAGAATTTGATAAATGTGTGCGGTAGAACTTTTGGCACCCTTCAAAACACGTAATATTCATTTTTTGCCCATCATCAAAATTGAAGGCACTAAAGCTTAGCAATGGTTTGAAAACTCGTAAGCTTTATAGCTCCTTAAATTTCAAGGTTGGAAAAAAAAGTACAGAACTCAATTTGTAGGGGGCATCAAAGTCAACTCAGTAAGTTATGTGTAGTTTTTGCCTAACTTCGAAATTGAAGGTGCTACAATGCTTGTAAGATGTGCTTATATAAGATGTCATTTGATTATATTTTGGAATTTTATTAGCTGGTTTTATGTACATGGTTTTTCAACGTAAGAATATAATTTCCCTCCCCACCGCTTCAATCGTAACCATTCTCTTTTACACTATTTTAAATACGTAGTGATACACTCGTAAAGTGAACTAAAACAAAATGAACTGCCTGAAGGAAAAAAATTCTGAAAAAATATCAGTTCTTACATTTTCTGTTACAGGCTTATTCTCATTTATACGAAATTTCTGGGCACGCTCTAGCAAAGGTTTTCTTATTATGTAATCAGAATTCAATTTGATAAGGACCCCAAAGCTTATCTAAATATATGAATTTTTTAGGAAAAAAAACTTTATGTTTAACTTCGAATAATGCTAAATTTGGAGAATTTTTCCTTTTTCGAAACCAATTTGATTTTTTCTTTCTTTCTCTCTCTTTTCCTTTATCCAGCATGTAATTCAAATTTTAAAACCAACACTTCCCCTTCAGCACGTATGTAGATGGTTTTCTTTAAAAAAAAATTCAATTTGGTGGTTGTGTGAGAGTAAAATCAAACCGCTTATATTAATATTGGAATTTTTGTAATCGATGTACCATGCTACTCAGCGAACGGTGTGAGAAAAAACCGCAACTCGTTTCAAACAATATAATGACTTTCTCGCGTTGTAATTAATCTTTCCATAATGCTTCATCATTTGGGCGACAAAAACAGACGACATGTCACCGCATCTTTAACCTCACACCTACAACAAACTTCATGTAATATAGGGAATCGTGCCGTGCCGCACGTGAACACGAAGAAAAATCGTTACGTACCGAAAATCTGGCATATATTAAAATATTTACACGAAATTATTCTCTCGGGACTGGTCGCGTCGTCGCGGCAAGCGACCACTGTACGAGTATGGCAGCTGTTACCCCAAACCGAGCTATTCCGGAAGATAATTCTGTATGGGCTTTTAAACTGCGAAATCTTTTCCACGTACGTGTCTCTCTCTCTATCTATGTGTATAATATGTGATAGGCACAATTGTACATACTACATGGTTACTTTCGTACACGATTTGTATATATAGATAGGTAGGTAGAGGTACTAGATAGCTCTAGGTATCTAGCATATGCGACCGTACCATGAACGTATTGTACATAAAATTTTATTAACCACACACAGTTTTTGATTTTGGTACAGAGGGGCACGTATACTGTATAGGATACAAGATTAGCAAGGGCACGTCTGATATCGACGATTAATAATAATTAAAGTCGGCTTATTTGATAGCTAGGTGAATACAGCCCAGCGATATATCTTTCGTTCAGCGAATTTCTCTTCTGCCAAGGGTTGGAAAGTTTGAAAGGGGTTTGAACATCGTGACAGAATCAAGCATCTATTTCATTTATCTTTATCCAAGATGCCGCCACTCGCACTCTATTTACCGAGCCCTCGACATAATCTTTATTTTCTCGTTCCTTCGATGCCCGGCTACATTCACATGTATGGATAGTGGATGGTACACGGGCTAAAGGTATTAGATATACTGGTACGGTACGAGATACGACTAGGTGATTCGGTCGTTGTTATATTTGGGAAGAAGAAAAAAAAACCACTAAATTAATGTACAATGTACATTTTACGTAGCCAGCGAGATTTTCCAACGTTATAACCGATATTTATTATCGATATTACCTCACCAACCAACCAACCAACCGATCAACGGATCGTGAGGAGTTTAATAAATGCCGAAAGAACGAAAAAAAAAATATATTACAACAAACGAGGAGAAAAAAATTCCATATTTTATACATACCTACTCTTGGTAGTTTGATACATATACATGACTGTGATGTAGGTACTACGTACCTAATTTGACTTGGGTAAATTACGGTACGGTATTTTTTTTTTTTCTATCTAACAATGTTTCAATCTGTAAATCAGCAATTTTTTTCCCCTGTATCGAACGTCGATAAATTCTAAAATGTGGGTTAAATTTATTCATATTTGTTGACTTGGTTCGTACGATGATGATACATATTTAACGAGTATACGTAGGTATTATAAATTAATAACGTACCATGTATCAAGCTTTTCCACTTTGTCAACAATCAAATTACGAACAATTTCCGCAGGTAGTCTCGTGAAATTTATTCCGCCATAATTTCATACCGGTAGCTCTCCGAAGTAATTTGAAAATTTCAAACACCTGTTTTCACAGTTGAACATTTTTAAATTTTAGCATTTCTTTCGGTTTTAAATAATGAAAAATCATCACGAATCGCTGCCAGCAGCTATACGAGGTTATGTATAGAATGCGAACGACCAAGATTTGAATAGTATTTTCAATAGAATATATACGTACAATGTTCAAAATGTAATTTTCCTGCACGATTTTTGTGCATTTTTTTGAGAATCGTGAATCGAGAAGGTATTTAAATTGTCTACTCTTGCAATGAAAAAAGTAGAGCACTCAGAGATGTATTTTCTAGAACACTGGTAGGGGTAAAGGTAGATATTACAGTGAATAAGTGAAACTCCCAAAAGGCTCATTTAACACCTATAATACATCTGTTTACCAAATTTCAACTTCCTAACTCCATTTGGAGGAGAGTTATGCCAGGAACAAAATCAAAAATGGGTAAAATTGACCAAAATACTACATTTTTGAGGCCTCGAGGTGGTGCAACGAGGCTGAAAAGTCAAACCCCACGAAAAGTACATCTATGGCCCCTACTAAGTCTATATTACAATTTCCAACTTCCTAGCTCAATTTGGACAGGAGATAGGGGAGGAACAGTCCTTTTTCAAGGTCAAAAAGGGTGAAACCCCTCACATCTCCCCTCCTAATTGACCTAGGAGGCTAATGTTTGGATATGATGTACAATTTTGGATTGCCTGACAATTGGTTATGAAAGGAACAAATTTTGCGATTTCATCTTTTCAGCACCCTCTTCGCCAAATTCGGGCTCAACTGAATTTTGATTTAAGATCATCCGTACTACAGAATATGAAATCCATCGCCAATCGAAGCCTATTCCCCAAATTTGATCGATTTTGGCCAGTATCGAACTGAGGAAATAATTTATCAGTTTCAGAAAAGAAAGAAAAATAAATAAATAAATATCTGGCATGGCTAAAAATGGTCGTAATGCTCTTCTAGGACCCCGAAACGGATTTTCTCAATATTACCACCCTCATCGGCCGTACTTGGATGGATCGTAATAGCCTAGTTTTCATTGACGATACGATATAGAAAATTAGGCTTAAATAAGAACCGACCAAAAGACTACATTTTTGCAGCTATGAAGGAATGCAATAAGGCTGAAAAGTCGATACCTCTGAAAGGCCCATCTGCGGCTCTTACTACGTCTGCATACCAATTTTCGACTTCCTAGCTCAATTTGGAGAAAGGATACGGGAGGAACAGCACATTTTCAAGGTCAAAAAAGGGGAACTCCTCATATCTCGCCTCCTGGTTCTCCTAGAAAGCTAATTTTGGATATGATATACAATTTTGGATCGTGTACTGATTAGTTTTGAAAAGGAACAATTTTTGTGCTTTTAGCTTCGCTGCACCCGCTTCCTTAAATTTGAGCACTACTGAACTTTGACCCAAGATCATCCCCACTTCACAATATCAAATCCGTCGTAAATCGGAGCCTATTTCTCAAATTTGATCGATTTTGGTCCATATAGAGCTGAACAAATAATTTTTTAGTTTCGGAAGAAAAATAAGAAATGAAGCAATACAAAATTAAAAACATAAATTAAAAATTAAAAATTAAAAAAAAAGAAGAAAATTTTGAAAAAATAGGAAAAAATAAATTACATTAAAAAATTAAAAAAGTAAAGAATTGAAAAAATAAAAATGAGTATCTGATGTAGCTGAAAATAATCATAACGGTTCTCTAGGACCCCTAAACTGATTTTGTTGATATTACCTCCTCCCCCCTCCATCAACCGTAGTTCGATGGACCGTTATAATCTGGTTTTCATTGGCATAATGACATACAATCAGACTGCAAATATTTATATTGAAATATATCAAAGCAACTCAAGAAGAAAAATATTCATGTCAAGTGGGAGGGGGGGGGCTTGCTGCTCCTTGAAAAAAATTAAGAGATATTTATAGGAGTTTTGTAAAGAGTTTATGAAAAAAAAACGTTGAAAAATTTCATTATCCGTATAACTTACCCCCTTCGAGAGTTAGGATATGCAAATCATTACGCATTCGTCAAACTTGTGTTGCAGTACATGTGGTATAGAGGAGGTATAATTGATGCTGAACACTCTGTGTAGTATAGATGACCTTGATGAAAAATTCCGTGATGTCCATCGTTTGGAGAGGGTGTGTGGGGGGGGGGTGGGATCGGAAAAAATGTTCAATTTTTGATCAGTCAGCAAAGTATTGCAAAATGCATAGCATATCCAAAAAACCTATCGTCCAAGGGGTCCAGGAGGAGAGGCAGAGGATTAATATTTAACAAGCATGTAGAGGTTGAAAAAAGTTGACTTATGAATTACGTATCTTCAATTTTGTCCCTTCAAATGGAAAAGTTGTATGTTTACAATTTTACATTGGTCTTGGGAAATCAGTTACTTCTTGACTCGTGTCACATTGTTGAAAAAAAAAGACGGGATGAGAGGAATAATTTTCTATCAAGTGTTTGAGCCTTCTGGAATTAATATCCCAATAAATTAATGTATTTCTTCAAATTAAAAGAAAAAAATTGAAATATTTGTACTATAAATGAGCTGGTAAATTTTTCTTCTACCTAAAATAATCTTTGAAACGATCATAATAGTGTCAGTGTTCGAAATTGAGCCATTTTACTACCACCCCCCACTCTACTCTTCTCTTCACTTTGACCCTTTCATGTATTTGAGTAGACCTTGCATGTACTAATTGTTATCTTTGAAATATTGTAACATTACCCTCGTCAAATTTGATAAATGATAATGACGCTTTAATACAATTGATGACGGACATAAATGCCTTAATGGTGAATGGTATTTGGGCTCATTCAAATTTTCGTACGTGATAATTTCATTATTCGTATAGCATAGGAAAGTCGCATTTAATATGTATCTAACCTAACATAAGTTTGTTTTTTTCTCTTGTTTGAATAATTTTTATATACCTGATGTTTTCATTTTAATATTTAATCGAGATTTTTATTCGTACGTATATTTTTTCAACTATATGTTTCCAGCATCTGCCGGAAACAAAACCCTAGCAAATGTTAACGCAGGGAAATGAGCTGTGAATTCATTTTTTTTTTTTGCACATGCAACGTTCAAATAAACAGGTGCTATCTACGTCGATCTATTTGAACTAAATTTCTTTAACATAGTCAGCTGTTTATTTAACGTACCACGAATATTTGCGATTCATGTACCTCTATACCTGAGCTTTTAATTGTATAATTATCGTCTCTTATGAAACGCTATTCACTCCGGGAATAATTATAATCTCGATCGAGTTATTTTATCGTCCATATTTATCAGTCGAATATACTTACATGTACACGTATTTAAGTAGAATTTTCTGTATAACATGGCAAAATGGAGCATGCAACGACAAAAATAAAAACGTACCAGAGACGAATATATGTATGTAGTAGGTCTAGGTACTACGTGTACGTGTGTATTTCAATTTCATTTTTATTTTCCATGTTACGTTAGCTCTTTGGAGCGTGTAATAAAATGTTATGTTGCGAGAAAATGAATTCTCTTATCTAATCGAGGGAGAATTTCGCTATTCGCTCATATTATGAGAAAAAACAATAACATATAAAAGGCGAACGGAAAATTAGATACATATTTAATCGGCTATGGTTAAATTGGGAGGGAAAAAGTAAAGTAGCAATTTACAAGCGAATGTTGTTTTTGAAAATTAGTATTAGATACAAGTAGATAGCATATATAGCTTTGCGAATAAAAGTAAAAATTCGTTTAAATGGAGATTGGTTTCAACAAGCTGCCATAATAAGCTAATACTTTTTTTTTTTTTATCTCAGATAAATATACCAGTTGTAAATACCTATGCGTATAATTGGTTGTGTAAATAACGAGTATGAAGAAAGAGGTAAAAAAAAAAAGCTTCGGAATGCGTTGCTTCTTGAGTCTAATTTTACAAAATATTAAAGACGCAAAAAGGATTCCATTCATGAAGTAAAGAAAAAGAAGGCTCTGCCATGCTTTTTCTTGATCAGAGATAAGGGTAGAGGTTAGTTTGAGCCGAATGTCGCTTTTTTTTGTAATCTGAAAGTGAAGGGGGGATGAAGAGAGGGCACAACAATTGCGAAATTACCTCAAATGATGTGGTAAACATTTAAACTTTCGAACTCACTTTTTAGCTTGATTTTATATTTTATATTGTCAATTAAAACCAGGCTATTGCGGTCTATCGAACTACAGCGGATGAGAGGGGAATGTTAATAAATTTCGTTTTGAGGTTCATGACGGTCATTACGACAATCTTTGACCATGTCAGATATTTATTTTTATTAATTTTTTTTCAAAACTAAAAATCATTTGTTCAGTTTGATAACGATCAAAATTGATAAAATTTTGGAAGTAAGCTTAGATAAGCGCCAGATTTGATATTCTTGAGTGGGATTGACCTCAAGAGAAGGTATATATACCGGCAAAATGCGCGACCGACTTGATCTAAGAGAAGTAAACCATGTCGTTTCTGTGAGAAAAAATCTAATCTAATCTTATCTTATCTTATCGCAACGCAAAACCATTTAAAAATTAATTTTACAAGATTAAACTTTGAGAATAATTTCTTAGGTGTGTGAGAGAGGTTTTTGTATAGTAAGAGTAGTATACTCTGTCTTGAGCGTTAAAGTAGGTATACATACACCAGAAAAATACGTGACAGACTTGATCTAAGAGAAGTAAACTATGTCATTTTCATCTGTCATCAGCATTAACATTTCTTATCTTATCATAACACTGTTCATTTTAATGAGATATTTACAAGTTTAAACATTGATACTAATTTCTTAGGTATGTAATATTTATGCGCGCGCGTGTGGGTGTGTAGTCATAATCAGAAACTTATAGCATCCTTATCTTATCTGATCTTATCACAACACAATTCATTTGATTTGGTTTTTGTTAAAATGTTTAAATTTTGATGATAGAATGAATGAAAATGACCTAAAATATGAAAAAAAGTATATGAAAACCCATGAAACTTGGATAAAATACTAGAAAATGCTTTAAAATTACTTAAAAATGTTGGTAGTCAATTTAAAAATAACGAAAATATGTTGAAAATTATGTGAAAATTAACCTAAAGTAGTAAAGTAGGAAAATATCGTTGAAAATCGTTTATAATTGGTTACAAATCAAAAAAAAAAAATGATGAAAAATTGATGAAAATTGATCAAAAATTTGAAAAAGTTGTGAAAATTTAGAAAAAAATATTAACAAATTCACTTTAAATATGAAAAAAGACATTCAAGGTTGGTGAAAATAGGATTAAAAATTGATAAAAATCCGTAAAAAGTGTAGAAAATTGATCAAAAATTCGGAAATTATGTTGAAAAATGTATAAAGCTTGATGAAATGCTGTAAAACTCTATGATTTTCGGTTGAAATTTTGATAGAAATGGATAAAAATACAGAAAATTTATTAAAAATTATGAAAAAATACTGAAAAATAGGTGAAAATGATTTAAAATATGAAAAAACTAGATGAAAACCATTGAAAATTAAGCAAAATATTGAAAAGGTGCTTTAAAATGCTGATAGTCGATCTAAAATCCCTGAAATAGGTAATTATTATCGAAAATCATTGAAAATTGGTTAAAAATCAACAAAAAATGATGAGGAATTGATGAAAATTGATAAAAAATATGAAAAGATTTAGTGCAAATTATGAAAAATTTATAAAACATTGACAAAAATTACCTCCCCCCCCCCCCCCCCAAAAAAATTCCCCCCCCCCCCCCCCCTCAAAAAAAAACCTAAAATTTATCAATCATGTTAAAAACCATGTGAAAATTAACGGAAAATATGAATGAAATCATTGAAAGTCATCGAAAATTAATCAAAAATTAGAAAAAAATGATAAATTTTCATAAAATATATTATCTAATTAATTTTGCAATATTAGCTATGTACATACTACTTACCAAAACTTCATTTCAAAATTAAATATGCAAGCCAAATTGAATGATCTGAAATTCTAAATTTCCTGAATGAACAAAGTCTACGTATGTAGGTACGTTATTCATGCTCCCCGTCCTCCTTCCTGCTTTTTAAGTCGGCAGCCAGTAAAAGCCTGGGTTTCCTCGCCAATATATCGTAGAAAATCAAGCTAAAAAATAATATTAAAAGTGTAAACACCCACGTTAAAAGTGTATAAAATAGAGGTAGAAAAAACCGTACATTACTCGTGCTTGCGCTAAAAAAGAATAAAACAAGAACTAATAATAGGGGTTCGATTTCGTTTCGTAACGAGTGAATTCATAATATACTTACGATGTATATTCGTAGTCGTACATCTATCAGCACGTTATAAATTTGTAAAAATTTACTCAATTGTGTACTTTGATTTGGTATTGATTTAAAGCGAAGTTTTTAGGGAGCTCGATTTCAAGTATACGGTATCTGTAATAAGAATGAAAAAAAAAAAAAGAGAGCGAAAAGGAAAAAAAGAGAAAGAAAACAAAGTGCAAGTTTTGAAATGGGGAAGAATCTAGAGGGTAAATGATGTACAGCAGAATGTAGCAAAGAAAATGTAGTAAGTAGTTTAGAAGTTGGAAATTCGCTAATGGCACCGTATCCCTTGAGCCAATTTGTGAAACTGTTTGGTACCCTGAGAGTGTCTGAGAAAAAAAATCCATATCGAATTAAAAACGATATGTTTTAATATCAGGTACATTTTGTATGTATGTTGTTGGTATCTTCACTTAGTACCTGATATATCATTAAACGAGTTTCTGAAGTTAAGCCCGTATACCTACTTTGGTTTTTCTTGTTTTATTCGAGATGATTTGTTTTTCTAGCGAAATAATATGTACACGAAAATAAATTGGAGAAAAAATTAAAATTATACTGCTTATTACGAGTACATACTTGAATCACTTGTAATATATATATTTTTTTTTTACCCATAAAAAGTACTTACTTTTAGTTATAAAAAGGTTTACGATCCTCGAATTGTGTGTGTTTTTTTTTTTAAGGACGAAATTAACCATCGTCATTGGTAAAGTTGTTAAGGTTAAGCATATTCTCGTATTCCTATCAGACCCTTGATGAACTCAAGATCAAGGGAATACGCATTTTATTTATTCGTTGTTCGAAAGTTTTTTTTTTTTTTTTTCAAAACGAAAGTCAACTTACCTTTTGAAGATTTTTAATTAAAAGTTGTATGTTCGTTGAAAAGAATATAATCCACCTGTAATTTATAGTATTACTGGGCAAGAGATGAGGTATGCATCGATGTACTATATTATTCATTTCGTGCAATTATTTTAATTTTCGATCTACTCAGATGAAAATATACGTAGGTATCTGGATATGAGACAACGAGAGGTACCCGGGGGATAGGGGTAAATTTAATTTCACTTTGGAATGCTTAATTCAAAGCGCAAGTAATAGAGAATGGATATGTTATGTTACAGAATTTTGTACACATTCGTGTGTATATTATATCATCAGTGTTATTTGTTTACGACGAACTAGGTACACGTACGATGCAAAACAGAACGCCAGTTTTGTTTGAGCTTGTCGACGTTGAATGAAAATTTAATTTTCTTCGCTGATTTACGTATGTACGTATAGGTATAATTTTAGAATTAACAGTCTTTTGTAAAATTTCACGATGAATTTTTCACCAGTGATGATTATGTTTGAAATTTTAATGCATTTGGTATTTATGATGTTTTGAAATTCGTGCTAAAGCTCTGTTCATATACGTGTGTGCATGTGTGTGTGTTTTAGTCGTGTATGTTCTGTGTACATTAGGTATTGAGTGGGTTACGTATAATTTAAAAAAGATGGTTTTGGTGGAAATCAATTTTTATAAATGTAACGAATTTTCATTCAATTTGATAGAGTTTATATTGGAGTTGACGATGATTCGAAATCTACTTTACATACTGATAATAACTCTAATCCTTCGAATTGATCGAATTTATTTACTTTCTTTATTATTTTACAATACTTTTGGAACATTCAGTAGTTACATTTTAGAATTGTTAATACATTCAGTTCTTTCTTAGTTGCTACTTCGCTGCAAAGGTTTCTAAATTTGGGGATTTGGTTGTCCAATGTAAGGATTTTAAGATTCAGTATAGATGTAGTCGCCTTTTTTTTTCCAGGTCCATGTGACATTTGATGGATTTCCAAATAGCATAAGGTCTTTTCTGAACACTGTTGGAAAACTGTTCAAATTACTAGTTTCTCCATGTGATTGAGCCTGAATCGGCTTAAACAATCTTTTCGAAAAACATATTCTACACATTGATACAAAAAAATGAATTTGAGTATAATTTTTATGAATTAAGAAAGATATTTGAACTGTACTCTCTTACTTGGGCTCTACTATAGAGGCTGATGGTGGATCTTTCGCAGAAATACGAAGCTGAATTGCTCTGGGAAAATCAGCGATGTTCGAATAGATGCCTTTGAGATGTGGGGCTGGAGAAGAATGTAGAAGATTCCATGGACAGTGTGAAGGACAAACAAGTCAATCATTGAAGAACTAGAGGAGTCAGTAGGACCGAGTGTTTTATGCGAGAAGCGCATCATGGGTTATTTTGGATATGTGGTCAGAAGGAACAGGGAAAATCTAGAAAAGCAAAATTCTGGAGAGAGGAAGATTTCCTATCAGATGGGCCGATACAATAAAAGTACGAATGGGATCAGTGATATATGACTCACTTTGTGGGCAGCAGTATGGTCGTACCTCTTGATTGATTGATTTGGATCCTCTATTGGTTGGCTAAAAAAAAAAAATTTTTTTGACTGTATCATCTCAACACCACTTTCACAAAATTTGAGCATAACTGAATTTTGACCGAAGGTTATCCTTACTTCAGAATATAAATCCGCTGCCATTCTAAGCCTATTTCCAAAATTTGGTCGATTTTGATTAGTATCGAGCTGAGCCAATGAATTTTAGTTAGCGGGGCAGTGGTAAATAGAAATAAATATTCACCATTCCCAAAAATGGTCGTAATGGTCTTCTTTTACCCTGGGACATATTTTGTTGATATTCCCCCATTATCTGATTTAGATCGATGGACTGTAATAGTCTGCTTTTCATTGACAATATGCAATACAGGAAACGCGATCAAAAATACATTGATTATGCGAAGTATTTTTACTTCTCTTAGATGAATTGCGTTGTAAGATGTTACTTATGAAAGAGACTGTTTTATCAGGAATCGAACTAAGGAATTGCTGAATGGGTGGTGCTCGTTATCATGATTGAAATTGCCTGAAGTGTTCAGCTTTTTGATAAGAATGGAGTACATCTGATGGCTAAAGATGGTCGTTGATTATACCTTACCATCAGAATATTCAATGGTTCCAACCGTCAGTTCTGCTGTTGACGGTTCAAAAAATTTGAAAATCCGTGTGGCCTATGGTCATCAGGGTTTTTGGTGGAACTGATTCCAAATCTGGTACCATTTTCAAGTTAGTGTATAACTCTGGATGGTGCCAGTGAGGAACAAGTGCCAAATTCTCAGCAATCCGTGTGACATGGTCATCAGGGTTTTCAACAGTGCTGATCCCAAATCTGGCACTATTTTCAAACTAGGGTTACTCTGGAGGGTGTCGAGAGCCAAAATCTCAAGAACCCATGAGTGACATATGGTCATCGGGGTTTTTGTGGACGCTGATTACAAATTTGACATTATTTTTAAACGTTGAAACTTGGACACAGACTGCCCTAATCCTATCTGACCGAACCTGGCGTTTTACAAACTCACCTGACCTGATCTGACCTGACCCAAGTAGTATAATATGTATACACATACACTTTATTTTAATTAGTGATTGAAAAATCAAGCTCGTGCATCCCCCACTTTTTTTCAACGGATTTTTTTATCCTCTTTACTTTCTTACACTGCTCACTTGTTCTCTTGCAAATTGTAATCATTGCCAAGCTTGGGGTGGGACGTGAAGGGAGTGAAACAGGTGGTTATTGGAGGAGGGGAGGAACAAGTACGAAAATGTCCCCACAATGCCCTTATACTACTTATCTACTGATTTCTATCGCTACTTTTTTGACAGAATTTTTTTGATTCAATATGCGTCAAGGGCCTCTTCAAATTTTCAATTAGGCAAAAAATGAATAACGCAAAATCGATCAGTTTTGTATCCATCACTTATTCGCATGCTTGAAAATTAGTTTTGTGATCAACATTTGCCGTTTCAATTTTCGAGATAGGCAACTTATTCATTAAACTTGTCCTTCGCATCCTAAGTCAACTGCATTTGTTGCAGAGTTTTTTTTTTTTTTTTTTTTTTTTTTTTTTTTTTTTGCTTTCTTTTCATCGAGACAATTCCAGGCTAATAATTATTATTTTCTATTTGTTTCATTTAATTTTTCATTAGGTTATCACATCATATCGACCTACGCGACTTTGAAAATTTTCAACCCCCTTTCCCCTCCCCTTCTTTCGGCGGAAAACCACTTTTGTTCATAATTTAGATAAGGGACCAAGAGAAGTGAAAAACTTGAAAAATCCATTTCCTTCTATCAATTGATACGAAATCGAAATTTGCAATCCAAATAGAAGCACCTCAAACGGTTTCTGGCATGGATATGTCTCATGTTGTGAAAACATGATATTTTTGATCAGAAAACTGAAAAATTAAAAAGTGAAACAATAAAAAACTGGAAAAAAGAAAAAAGTTGAAATAAAAATAATCATAAAAAAAAAATAGAATATAGTGAAATTAAAATTAAAAAATTCTAAAACTTTAAAAATGAATAATAAAGTTGAAAAATTTGAAAAAATAAAAAGGTAAAATGAATTAAAAAATGGAAAAAAATTTGTAAAAAAATTAAAAAATAAAAAAGTTTTTGATTTTTGATTTGAAGTTTGTGATCAAAAACTCGAGATGATAAATAATTGTATAATTTCTTACTTTGCTAAGAAATAATAAAATGAAAAGTAAAAATGAAGTGAAGAGATAATTACACGTTTTTGATTTAAAGTTTTTGATCAAACCCTGACGATAAATGATGATTATGAATGATTTTTGCAGTTTATGATAAAATTTCGACTTGGATATGTTACATATCCATGATCTAGAATTTTTTCCTGAAAAGGAAAAGTGCCTAAATTTTTTCTATATACTTTTTCCACTTTGATGAAACCTTTAGACAAAGAAACTCCTCCTCTTTCTCCTTCTTCCCTCCTCAAATTTAATTAGAAAGCTGAGATTTTATGAAATCTTTATTTCTCCTCTTCCGTTATTAGTTTGGAAAATTATTTTGATTCTGAATTATTAAACGTACTCGATTCGATTATATCATATCCTTTGGTTTACCTTCAAAACCAATTGATTTACTTGCTCGAGGTAAGAGAGGTACACAGATGGGTTTACTATTTTCACCCTATAGATTCAGTTGGAGATTTTGCCCAGTCGAGGGTCGTATCCATGTACCTTTAATACCTTGAATCTTTATGGCGGAAATTTTGAAATGATTTTAATTACTTTTCGATCAAATTAGAAGGGAATTTTTGTGCATATAAGTAACTAAATGAAGGATTACGCGTTGTTAAATTCTATAAGAAGGGTGAAAAGATAGATATACCTACGGAATATTGAATGAAAATCCGTAAGCTCGTCGTGGAATATTTTGACGTTGAAATTATAAAGCTACGACGAAGGATTATGAGCGAGTATCTGGAGTATAAATACGTTTGTATTTGGTTGGCGATAGCGTTGGTGATATTTTTTAAATTATACGCGATTACGTCTTCGTCGTCGTCGTCGTCGCGTCGTGAAACGCTAAAATACATAGTAAGACGTTGGAAAATTTCAAAGTCTCGTATTAACTTGTCATAAATATGGTAAAAAATTGACGAAAAACAAGACCGCAGTATAATTAATCTTATCGATAATCCTCGTGATCCGAAGATGTTTCCTTGCGTAAATAAATTTCGTCATTGGGAAAATTCTACTCGAAACTATTCGCCCGCCATGGAAAAAGGGAATTCCGAAACAATTATAAAACCTCGAAAAAATATTGTTTGATAAATGATTCAAAAAATGTAAATAATAAGACGGAGACGAAGAAGACGAGCAAAAAAATACGTCCTTGATAGCTCGTCGACGAGCAAATACAATAGGTTAACAAACTTCGCTGCTCGAAATTGATGCACGTGCTGTACAATTTACATTGCTGCTGGTGATGGTGGTGTACCACCTACCTACTCGTGAAATGTAAAAAAAAAAAAAGCAAAAAACAAAAAGTAGTAGCTCAGATAGCGCTCATGAGAAAGACGAGGCAGGCGAATCTGGTAAAAAGTCGAAAGCTGTTGTGGAAAGAAATTTTACCGCTAAAACGAATTATGTTTAATGCATAAATCCGACGATACGATACGAATTGTAAGATTGCGTGCAGCGTAAAAATATGCGTTGGGTAAATATTTTTCCGCAATGGTAGGCTACGTACGGGCGTAAATAAATGGTATTTTTATCGTTTTGACATAGGCTATGCTACGGCTATAAGCATCTCGTTCCAGGATAACTATGGATGAAAAAATATGTACGCGAAAAAATAGATTTTTTTTTTTCTTTTTCGGCTACAGGATGGAAAAAAAAAGAGGAGAACATTCGTGTAACGTTTCTATAAGGGGGTATACGAGTACGAAATTTCTCATTTTTTTCCCATGTCTAGTTGATAACCTGCCGTCGCCTTTTTGTGTTTATTTTCTGGCCGTTGTAGCGGGGCCAGTTCGTAAATGCGATTTCTATTACGTTGAAGAAACTCGCTGGGGGTTTTTCTCGTCGCGGCCGGAAACGAAGTGCAGGCAAGCGCCCGAAAATGCTACTTAAAGTGTCGTCGTTCGATGTGGAAATTTCGTTGCAATTTCCTGTTTTTACTTTTTTATTTCTTTCGCTTTTGGTGTGTACTGGGCGCGGTGTACTGAAAAGTTTCCATTTTGGAAGTTGCAAATAAATTCCCGTCGTGTATAAACTCGAGGTTTCTAGAAACAGTATAATAACGACGAGAAAATTCTTATACATTTGTACACGTACTGCTTGCTACTAAAGTAAAAATACTCGGACGAGATGGTCATTTTTATCAAGTTTTTCTTTTTCTTTTTTAGGTGCGATGAAGTGCAAAGATCGTTGGATTTGTTGGACCGCGTGCTATCGGAATTTGACGACTTTGATAGTTCAGAGATTGCAGACCGTGACCGAGACCGAGACCGTACGCAGACCAGCGGCGTGGAAGAAGAAGTTACCTCGTTGAAAAGTTGCAGTACACCCGAAGACGAAAGCTGCTCTGGTTTTGGTGGACATCAATCCGAAGACGACGGTTATATGAGTATGAATGGACGAAAGGCTAAATTGCTGTTGACTGCTTCGTCGTCGAAAGAATTCGCCGCCCAAGCGAACGGCGATAGAGATGTTACCACTCCTGGCACACCGCCGCCATTATTTGCTCGTAATTTGAACAAATCACGCACTCAAAATGTCGGCGATTTTCCGCCACCGCCCGAAGAAGCCGAAAGAATTATTTCCACTTTGTTGCCCAGGTTCGTATTCGAAATTCGAGATGACGTTCGACGATGTATGTTTAGAGTTGAAAATGGCGAAGAGGGGAGGGGATGAAGAAAAACTTACTAAACGTATTCGCTGATAAGTATAGGCGAAATGCCCTTGACCTCAACCCTCTTCACTATTTGACCTTAGTTAATACCTTATTTTAGTGCAGAGCTACCACCAAATTTTTACACCTCTACCGATGCCAAAAATAACGGTCAAAGGTATTCGATTCTGTTACAACATCGATATATGACAGAAGCTTTAAGAAAACAGGGGGTCCCATTAGTATACGTAGATATAGTGCAAAAAAAGTACGAGCACTTACAAGCAAGAATTATAACGGATCAAATTGGACCATACTTCGATATCAAAAGGGGGGTAAGACTGGGTGATCCATTATCCCCAATATTATTTAATTATGCGTTGGAGATCTTCAGGAATATAGATCAGGACAAAAAAGGAATAATGATAAACGGAGAAACCCTAAATAACCTAAGATTTGCAGGTGACGTGGTATTAATATCAGAAACAATAAATGAACCAAACAAACTTTTGGAGATTATTGTGAAAAAAGGGGGAAAAGTGGGAAACAAAACTGATAACAAACGAATCCTATCCACACCCACTGCTGCTAGGAAGCAAAAAAATTGAAAAAGTTGATCATACTATATATTTTGGACAACTCATAAGCTTAGAAAAATCGACTGGAAAAGAAATAGATAGCAGAGTTGCATTGGTGTGGAGAAAATACTGGTCGCTGAAGAGAATTTTTAAAAGATCTTTCCAAATAAAACAAAAAAGCCAAATATTTAATGCTTGTCTGGTCCCAGTAATAACTTACGGAGCACAAACATGGTCGC
>FIZR01028616.1:0-50835 GCA_900060175.1 Ferrisia virgata
ATTGAAAAATGATTGAATTTAACCTAAAATCTAGAGCTGCGCTAGAGTGCGCCAGAAGGTACATTACCTATCTACTTTCGAACACCACAGCCGTGCATGATATAATGACAAAGTTTCTCTACATTTCTGACACAGTGGCGAAAAAACGCCAACCATGATTTAGAACTACATGGTCACATAAATGATCAAAATTTCAAAATCTTGACTTGCAAATTCGATATAATTAAATTCCGAAATTTTCTTCTTCGTTCACAGAAAAACAAATGCAAGTATATACATATCCCATACGTACACGATAAAAGTTATAAATAAAATTATTATATACAGCTTAAACTGACTACGTTTCAATATTTTCAGGAGAATTCTTCAAAGTAAAATGCTTTGATTTAGATTTCGAGGGTGCAGGTACATGAGATGTTTTCGTTTTATTAGAAATTGTTGCTGTAACGTCATCCCTGAAATATACGCCAATATTAGTATTTTAATGAAAATAAAAGACAATTTAGTTTAATTTTTTACTGTATAATTTACGTACTTTTCATATTCCCATCGCGTTAATAAAACTATAGGATGTAACACTTTCAATTTATTATTGGATTTTCTAATAAAGTTAGAGATGACTTCGCCCACTTGTTCATCTAAAGTCGGACACTTTTCATTGCATTCTGTATCCATCACTTCATTTTGAACATTTTGCTTTGAACTATTATTTGAATCAAGAATCTCATTCATTTTTTGTGGTATGCAACCAAGTTCTGAGTTTGAATTATTTTCAATATCTTTTCCTTCAGCAGCGAAAGATGATACATTGTTGATACTGAGACTTGGTTCTATCTGAGTTTTTACATTTTTTGTTGATGTTTCGGTATCATCAACATATACATTTAAACTAATATCAGAGCCATTAGAATTATCGCTTGTTTCGTATCGCATGTTCATATCACAGTTTTCATCTAAATTTTTCCAGGGTGAGCGATTAATACATGGTGTTGACGTAGTGGGCATAGATTCACTCAAATTGGTAAAAACAGACTTTGGATCTCGTTCGTTGGTTTCATTGAGAGTATGACTTTGTTCGTTACGGATAAGTAGTTTAATACTATTATCAACGCAAGCAATGTTAACAAAAGACGCACTATTTTGGTTATTACGGGTCACTTCAGATTGACTGTACAAAGCTTCATTAAAATCTTCTTCAATACTCGGCTGTTCACTAACGAAAGAAAGAGTTGATTCATCATCATCGTTATCGCTTTCTCCAATCGCAATAATATCAACAAGATCTTGCGAATTAAGAGCAGGGGTTTTTATTACTTCGTCTAAATTTTGTAAATTTCGTTTTACATTGTCAATCATGATATACAAAGGATTCGTTGACAATTTGTTTTGTACTTTTTGCAACGCAGAAATGAATAATTTATTTTTTTGTAACTGAAATTTTTTGATTTCTTTGTTGGATTCATCCAATTTAGTCTCAAGTTCCTTACGTTTCGTATCGGCACTCCTCAAAAGTGATTCCAACGACATACATTTCAAATCTAATTCTTTAAAACCAGCGTTAGCTGTGCTTAATGATGATTTGACCGATTTCAGTTTAATCTCAAGTTCTTCGTTTCTTGTATTAGCGGCATTCAAATGCGATTCAATATTATTGTGTTTTCGTTCCAGTTCTTGACTTTCCGCATTAGCTGTGCGCAACGATGACTCTAATGCTTGGCAATTCGTTTCGAGTAATCTATTTTTATCATTAGATTGACCAAGAAATATTTCTGCTTCAATCCATTTAGATTCAAGCTCTTTCATTTTAGCATTGGCTGTACTCAATGAGGATTCTAATACTTCGTTTTTTTGTTCGAGTTCTCTATTCTTAGATTCGGCTTTATTCAAAGTTGATTCTAAATTTTGACATTTTGATCGAAATGTTTCACATTGAATTTTCGACAGAGTGAGAGAAGCCTGTAAATCACCCAATTTATGATCATAATCCATCATTCTAGTATTTGCTGCTTTCAAAGACGATTCTGCTGCTTCACATTTTGTTTCAAGTTCTTTATTTTTAAGATCAGATTGGTTTAAAGAGGATTCTAAAGCAATGCACTTCGATTCAAAGTTCTTCTTTTCTGTTTTGGTTACATTCAAAGCCGCTTCAACGTCTTTGCATTTGATTTCAAACTCTTTGATTTTGACTATAGAGGTATTCAAACATGATTTCAACCTTTCGCATTCATCTTTAAGTTCTTTGTTGGAAATGTTCGCTAAATTCAAGGATAATTCTAATGCTTCGTACTGTTTCTTCTTGGCTCTCCATTTCAACTCAAATGCCTTCAGCTGATTCAAAATTGGACTATGGAATAAAAATGACGATTATAAGCGTGCACAACTGACGGCTTATCATCTTAATCAAAAAATTGTATACTTACATGATACCTTCGTCGTCATTGCTACCCATTTTGATAATCTCCGAACGAAAAACTGATTTCACTTTTGAATAAACTGTCTTTGAAGAATTGATTCACCGGTTCTTCGATGATTGATTTTCAATTCATCATTAATAAATTTAGTAAATTACTTTCTGGTTACTTCTTCACACCGGAGTTTAGTACTTCAGTACACAGTTCACAAGTAGTAAACAAACACGAGCGAATCGTCGATTCGCCGTACTTAAAGATCAACCAATGAGATACTCGTATTCTGCACTACCGTACTACATTTACATTGCAACCAATCACAATCACCTGTATCTTATCACAACAACACATTCGAATTTTTCAAGCTATGTCGACGTTCATTCGCAATCCGGTGGTTTTGTTTTATCGTTTCGAGTCCCGACTTCAGATTATGACCACCAATATTCTCGAATTTTACAAAATCATAATGTTGAATCTGATCAAGCAACACACTATCAATAACTTGTACCGAAGTCAGAGCAAAGTTTTGTCTTCGATGCCCAATTCAATCAAATGCAGAAAATAATGTAATTGCCAGTTTTAGCTTTTAGTTGTCAATATGTTCAATAGGATCGATAGTTCTTTTAAAGATCAACCAAAAAATCAAGAGTAAAGTGAATACTGACTTCAGTGGTCGCTAGTTTCAGTGAACCTCAATATAATCCTCGTTACTTGGTTTTAAAAACAATTTTCAAACGCTTCAAAACGAAGATCATTTAGAAAATGTTTGATTGATGATCGCTGTAAACGTACGGACAGCTGCATGATAAAAAGAAACGCAAATAGATGGTGGTTTAAAAATGTTGTATTACTTCACCAAAAGTACAAAATATGTACCAATGCCAAAATATGTATAAAAGTTATAAATACCTAATAGGTATCTTATAATCACTTTCACCATGAGAATTCTTATCGCCATTTTACATTAAAACCAAATCACAAAATAAACAGACGAAATAAATTTATTTAATAACTACTCATAACTTACAAACGTATTAAAAAATTGATTAATCAATACAGCCATAAACTTGGGAAAAAAATTCGTTGCGTATAAAATTCGATTATCTCATACAAGACAGAACGAAAGTTGTTGAACTTTTGTGACTTAAAATTATCCGTAGGAATAGTAAATCAATGGTAGGCACCTTTTACTACTTCGCATAAGATACACGAAGTATTAAGTAAGACATTCGACGATTAATCGCTTAGCGCACCAACAGCGTATCGGGCATTACTTGTTTTGATTCAAAATTAAAAATATAGCATTAAAAAACTTGGGACATGGGTTCGCAATGAAAAAAAAATTGCATCTGAAAAAGGAAACTTTACATAGAAACACGTACATATACACATACAAGTACATAATATATACTAAGAAGCTACAAAAATCCGTAATTTTTGATAAGTTTAAGAATAGAGCGAGGCCATTTTCGAACCATTAATCTTAATTTCGCGAGATTTTTCAATTTCAAAACACATCGCGTAATATAAATAATAATTTAAAAAAAAAAAAAAACAAAAAAACAATTTCTAAAAAATGAGATTTATAAATGAAATTATCCGTACGTTGAATTTGATTTAAAACGAAAAATATTGCACAAGCACTGGACTAAACGCCCTTGTCACCAAATTCGATTAAAAATTAACTACAATACGAGTATTATGAAATTACATGTAAAATTACTTAGATAACAAAATTTACACGCACATAAATTAATTCGCTATACAGAAAACATAGTAGAATGTATAGACTGTGGTTTAAATTCACTATTATTAATATATTGCACTACAAGTGTTGAAAATAATAATTTGACAGAACCAAAAAAGGAAACTCTTTTGAACCTTCAAACATCTTTATCCGTTCACTGTATTTCACTCATGTCAGGTTTTTTGAACCATTATGATCGTAAAGGGAGAACAACATCACTACGAGCGAATTCAACGCAAATGCAACCTTTCTCTAAACTTTGAATGAAATATTCGTTTTATTCGGCGACGGAGTTTAATTCGTCGCCGTCCTTACATCATCTAGATGGTGCGTGGCTTATAGCTGATCGCGAACTCAAAGCCGAAAATCCGCTTTGAGCTGATTGTAAACTGGTCATCGAACCTCTACAATCATACAAATAGATATTTTGTCAATGGTTGATAAGTGCATAATTTGACTAGAAATGACTGTACACAAAGAATGAATTTTTCACCTATAATCGGCCGAATGTAGCATTTCGTAAAAGTACATAATTTGAGCTTTATGAGACGAGCCAGATCTGGGACAGTCTCCAGTACCGTCGTGAGATAATTGACTAACAATTTGAGCGTACTTCCATTGTAAAATATACACAGCTACAAACTGGGTCACGTGTGATCCTTGGACACTTTCTCCGTCATGGCAAACTAGGCTATTTTCAACTTTTTCATAATCTTCGCCTTCTTTCCAATTTTTATCAATTATACTTTTTTGCTCGGAGCCTGCAATAAAAACGGAATTAACATTGAAAAATCCGCCATTTCATTAAAATACGCAAGCTCCATCCATAAAACAAAAAACCTGGAGACGAAGCTGGTCCATCTTTCATATCGATTTCTTTGTTTATTTTGTACACGGTGAACACGACATCTTGTCTCATCACGTCAAAATCCCAAGTTATAACAGTACCAACGTCTTTGATTCTGATTACAATTTCAAATACCTGAATAAAAAATGCGGATAATTTATTTCGCAGAAAAAAGGTATAAGAAAAATCAAATATTTTTTACTTGTCCCCGAAGCAGAGTAAATGAACTGTACACGCTATTTTCACCCATAATAACCCCTTCTTTTTCCAATTCAGATTCCGGTAAATATAATGATTTTGGGATGTGTCCGCCTTCACGTATTTTCGTCTGCAACAATCATTGTACGATAATTTAGTAAAGGCACGCGTATCAAGTAGGTAAATATTTGTTTCACGTCTTTATCGATGCCGATATTTTCACGCTGTAGCGAGAAAAAAACAGCAGAACATTCTACACGCTATTTCAAAAATCACAAAGATATTCTACAAAAAGAATACAATGTTTACAAAACCGTTTACATCAAGTACGATTAGTTTCCATTGCGTTTAAGATTCTCGATATCGATACTGACTCATCATTGGATATTATGACAGTAAAATATTGAGTACCTCACAAGGTCCTCCTAGAAAATCAGGTACAATAGAAGGATCGATGTAATCACCCAGTCCGCCTTCTTCTTGGTAATCATTGCCACCGTAAAGTAAGAATTTAGTACGAGTTCGTTCATCTGCGCATAAAACATAAACAGATCTAGAAATTCTTCGTGGATAAAGTTTACAGCAGATTTGTTCAAGAATAAAAATGATTCATTATACAGGAACGCTGTTTCAGAACAATCCATTTTCATAAACAGATTGAAAAGAGCAGTATGCTGAATAAAATACAATTAACGAGGAAATTTTTACCTATAAAAGTGCTAATAATAGTCCACAATATGGGAAATACCCTTGGAGCTCTGACAATTAACACGTGTCCAAGCGTTTCGGGATAATTGGCTTCGACTATTTCTATTATATGTAGTAAAGCCTAAAATTAAATAAAACACGAATGTTTGTCAGTGAATTGAAAATCTAAACAAAGACACAAGACTAAACTGAATATTAATTTCGGCAACGTACTCTAATTCCTGGTCGCCAGTAATGCCTCATATTTAATCCTTCCAAATCGATCAACAAACTCCAAGTGGTCACAGGTTGACCAGATACCCTAGTTGCCTCTTCAGTCAACTTGAGACCTTCTTCGCAAACATGCATAGCCTGGATAAACAGAAATGTTCGATTTAAAATGAGCTATCGAGTTACTTATAAAGTAAAATTCTTAGAAATACAAAAAAAAAAACGAATAATTCAGTGACCAGAAAAAACATCGAATCGGGTTATCGGCGGATTTGAATAATGCGCGCATGATCAACGTCCTTGCGTGTTCATGTTCAACTTCGTAATACATATAAAACAATTCTTCACGTCATAAATTTTTTTTTTTTTTTTTTTTGTTAGCTGTCAGTCGTTGAAAAATTTACTTGGAATCGTAGGTACAATGCAATAAGGATTAAACCAAACGATTCAATTAAAAATACAAGCATAATTTTTTTTTTCTTTTCTTAAAGAATGTTTAAGAGCAGATCTCTTTTAAGCCAGAATATAAACATAAGTATGCTTGTTTTTATTTCGCTAAACTTGACAGGCATTAACTAGTTGAAGGTGATTTACCGGATATCGTATATAAAATGCACATATATATCAGATAATGACAATGATGCTTCCGTTGTTGAGCCAAGTATTATTATTGTTCATCAATATCCTTGAAAATATATCATAAACGAGGGTTTGCCCGTTTTATTATTGAATAGTATGAATCACGTACCAATTTTAACAAACCATTTTCTCCAACAGATTTCAACAAGCCTTTGACGTCTGTTTGGCCGAGTCTTAGAATATACAATGGACGAGAATCTAAAACAGCGCAGGAAAATTAATCCATATTTCACAATATTTTTGGGTACGTGGCTTTATTTCTAATTGAAATGTAATACCCTTGTCATAATGATGCCATCCTCCAGGAAAATATTCGGCAATAACTTGAGGCATTTGGTAATCAGATAAGATCTGATCGACATTGTGTTTCTTACGCCATATTAAAGAATGAGACAACAGATCCTTAGCTTTTTCTAAATTAAAATCACGAGCTCGTAGGAATCGCAGTAAAGTAGAATCACTTGGTAACTGTAAAAACGAACATTTCAAAAAAAAATTAACAAAATAAAGAAATCATACGCCGTACAAGCTGCCCTTTAAATATAATTCACAATAATCTTTACACCTGATCTTATATGTATCAAGATAAGGTTTAAAAATAAATATTAAAACTCGTTCGCAGTATTTCCTCTTTCAAGATTACTGATACATACATTTTAATGAAATTCATAAATTATTTCCCAACTTCGTACTTCGAAATGAAATAACTAGGTTTATTTACATACTTCTATGTTAATTGAGGCAATTAATTTGAAATGATAATCCCCTTATCTAGACGTTTTTAGCGTGATTTTTTTCTCAAACAATATAAATTGTATTTTAATAACGTGAAAAATCGCACACAACTAAACCAATACTGAAATAATTTCTTAGTATACCTTTCCTTTATGAGAATGCACGAATGATTTTTTCAATTGGACCAATTTTGATTCTTGTAAAGGAGTCAAATCTCCTAAATATCTCTTAATGTAATCTGCTTCTAGGGTTTGTTGATTATCTGTAACAAAATCTAGGATTATCAATTCGACGTTGACGTCATTAGTAATACGATCTACAAATTGACAAACACATCGGTATTTAGGATCGTTATAACGTTTAACGTTTTTACATCGACTAACTTTTTAAGAAGTCTCAAAAAGTTGATGGGTATCAGATTACAAAGAGATCTTACCGCAAGTACCAGTCGGCGAAGTACTGCCTTGTCTTTTTAATCTACAACTGTCGTTCAACTTGGTAGATAAATCGTTAGTGACTTCGTTAATCAACGTTGTGCTACCTCCATTTGCTACTTTAGCCCTGAAGTAGATGAGAAAAAAATGTAAACGTGGAAGATCGTTCGTCGAGTAAATTGTTTATGAATAAAGGTTTTTACTTTTCATCGCCACCATCATCTTCTTTCTCTGGTGGTACCCAAGGAGGGATATACGCGATACCTTCGTTTTTCAGTTCTTTAATAAAATGCTCGATCACTTCTTTACCAGTAGCCACATTTTGTGAATACTGCTTCATGGCTAATTTTTCAATAGCACTCTCGAATCCGAAAAAAGAATGTATTTCTAACGAGGCGGCTTGCTCATAACACGTCCATTCGCTATTTTCTGGATGTACCTGAGAGAATAACATGACAATTGAATTAACACATTGCGTTCAGTAGGATGTTACCATTGCAAGTATTTATACGAGAAACATAACTCGTATAAAACACTTCTAGAAAAAACTTACGTAATAACGACACTTTTCCATTAAGGTTATACGACTTGTAAAACTTTCATTTTTTACTTCGATATCTAAAGTACGATTTTTCAAGTTGAGATCATTTTTTTGATGAAATAATACGTAATCGACGCCAACAAGCTATTGAACATGAATCAGCAAATGATTAGAAACCAATACGACATGTAAGCAACAACCATATGATAAAAACATTTCGAACCTTTTTAAGCAAATATGGAGCGTCTACATGAATCTGACATCGTCTTTCAGTTATTTTTTGGCTACCGTCAGGATTTTGCCATTCGGATAATATTTCTGACCCGATAAATACCGGTATCAAAGGACATGTTGGAAATCTTCGCTCGTAAGCCTGAGAGAAAAATATGAGTACAATTTTGAGAAGTCATACGATCGAACGAGCAATTTTCGATACTAAGTTTGAAATTTATTCTTATTTAAAAGAAATATATTAAGAGGATCGAGCATACTTACAGCCATAACCAATTCGAAAGGATACTTGTAAACTCGAACGGGAGATTCATATTTAAGTACCATAACTGTACAAATAGCTTACAAAAATTCAACTACCAATTTACAAGTTCATAAATTTATCAATCGCACATAACGCGTTTAGCTTTACGTCATAATAACACTTCCGATGGCAACAATAAAACAACAAAAATCTAATTAACTATTTAAACGTTCTGAATGTAACACTCAATCAACGCTATCAGTGCTTCTTGACAAGTATAAGCTTTCATTCTCTCTGAAAAAGTGGATGGCAGAGAATGCAGAGAATTTCAAATCAAGTTTTGTCCACATTTCCATTTTGACCATGTGGCGCGCGTCGATTAAACGGTTGCATATTTACACCGACAGAGGCGCTCGCGCTACCGACCGCGAATTCTAAATCATTTTGAAATTCTAATAAATTTTCATTTACATTCATCATCAAAACATAGAATTTTCATTATATTTTTCGTTATTTTGGACCAAAATAACAAAAAAAAAAAAAAAAGAGTTAAAAATTTATTTCAAAAAACACAATGGACAATCATAAAATAATTTTGGTACAACCTACAGGTACGTGCAAGTTATACCCGCTGGTCACGTTCCTGAGAGTACCGAAGGTATTTATACAAAATAAAATTATCAAAAATCATCTCCGAATAATTCCGATAATCCTTCATCTTGTTGCAAGCAATATAGAAATTTTTTATAAGGTGGGTTCACACTCAATAAGGAATATGAATTAGCCGCATCTGTAACAAAAATATGCATGCAATTGGTACTCAACTACTGCATCTAAATTCTGCTGAAGGTCGAAGGTAATCTGGTTTTAAATTGGTTGAAATTTATTCGCACACTTAGTTGCAAGATTTAAAATATATTTTCTTTCAATGTAAAAATTGTTGGCAAATGATGTTTTAAAAGTAGAATTCCAAGAGATTCACTATTTGTAATACTCAAATCAATTTTTTTTTTAAAGTATCGACGCATAAATAGCTATAATTCGTTAACAAGCAAATCAAGTTTCTTTCACGTAATCGAATAGGTGAAGAAAAGAAAAGTAAACCGTAGTCTATTTTAACATAACTGACTGAGAGTAGAAATGAAACCGGTTCTTATAGACAACAAAGGTTCACTAAATCTACACGTGATTTAAGGTAACAAGGTATACACTCCAATACGAATACACTAAACACCTGCCGATGGATACATTTCACACGAATGAAGCTAATATCCTTCAAAAAAATTACTTTAATTATAAACAGAACTTACTAGGATCACTTTCTTCGCTGGTTTCTAGATCAATTTTTTTGATTATTTTAGAGTTATTGTCATAATTTTTTTCCTGAAATAAAAAATCAAATTTTATCAATCAATATCCAAAACATTTGCGCATACAGAATACAGATCATGCTGCGAGTATATTTCTTTATTCACCTCTCTTTCTGATAATTTCCTTTTAATGCTCGCCTGATTCAACTGAACATGAGAATTGTCGTGTGTTATTTTATTATCTTTATTTAAATCATCTAAAACCCATAAGTGTATAGGTTGTCCTGAAGTAGACTTGATATGAGCAGCAAAATTAATATGCCCGTCCTGGGAATACGAACAAAGGTGTGAGATCAATTATCGTACAAAAGCAATAACTGATTTAATTATACTTACATTTTTTGTTGAGACTGATTCCACTTCCATGTTAGCTCCAGCAGGAGGTCTGACAATTAAATTGTTTTTACCATCTAATTTACTGATGTCTCTGGCAGTTAAATAAGCAAATCTAATATTCGATGCTTCTTCAGTAACATTTTGTAAACTTTTGTGCGCTTTCTGAATGAAAATTAAAATTTTAGAGATTGAATATGCGTGTAAGTACATGTAGTTTATGCACATAATCAGTGGTTAAACACAATAAACTTATACTCACAATTAAATCATCATCCAATGCCTTCTCTTTAATGGCTAATTGTTTGATTTCTTTTTTTAGCTTGTTTACGTTTATAAAATTGCTATGTAAATTATGCTTAGTAGTTCCTCTGAAATATAAAATTATGTATTCATTTAAATACAGGATATATCAGATATTTATTAGTAAAAAACACAATATAAATTCAAGAAAAAGTACTAGATGAAAATAAACTCACTTCCATTGCACAGTATTTTTAGTTTTTTTTTTTATTAAACCGATGCCTTCTAAAACATTGGTGATATCATAAATTCTCCTTTTTTGTTGAACATTTAACAATTCCACTGCCTGTAGAATAAACATACAAATTTATTAGCACAAATCAAATTCATTATTGATGGAAAAAAATTAAAAATATACTTAGTAAGACATGCAACAAGTTATTGAATAAACACGTTATACTAATCGATAAATTCACGTTACAATTTGATTCTAGAATTGGTACAGAGGCTAGTAAAGGAAAATTTTGGCACAATACTTGTTTTTATGTTTTTCTCATAAAAATTGAAGATATTTACCGTGTTCAAGTGAACCGTTCCATCCGGAGAATTCATTAATAAACTAACGAAACGTTGGGTTAATAGCCCTAAAGATTTATCTTGCCGATTACATCGACCGAAAATATCGTTTTTTAGTAACACCATATCGGTCATCACAACTGTAAATCAACTCGACGGTCAGCTAGAGAGAATAAGTTCACAAATAATGAAATCAAAGCTTAAGAGAAACGCATAAATTCTAATTAATTGGCTTATTCCGGGACTCACGAGTTACGAACAAAAAAATGATGTTTGATAATAAAATGTTTACAGTTTTCATGCTTTCATTACAACGAGGTTAATTCTGCGGGCGGAAGTAGATACTCAGGCATCCAAAGAAGAATTACAGGAAAACAATAGAATTAAGATAGGTTGAAACATGTTTACCTACTGTAATATTTTATTATTTATTTTTATTTTTATTTTTTTCTCAACTTTTTTAGAAAATAGAAACATAATCTTGGTCTTCAGATTTTTTCAAGGTACTATAAATTGATTAATCACACAGAGCTTTCTATTCTAATTTTTAATTCAATAATTTTCCGATAGACAGAAAAGCATAATCATAATTCAAACAGTGATCTTGTGATCGAATTTCTTTCAGCTGAAGTGATGAAATTTTGAAAGATAATTCACGTATTTATGAGAATCGTCGAGGATTTGGAGAAAATTTGACTTCATCACGATAATCTGTTTGGTTTATTATATTTTCGTGAAAAACCGTCGTCATTTTTACTGGAAATGAACTTTTTTACGTTGCATTTATCATCTATAGAACATTAAGAATTTCACTCTCTGGAATAAATCAAATTGATATGGGATGTGAATACGTAGTGAAAACATGGCACGTATTACTCACCAAATTTTTAAATTCCTGCATTAACATAAAAAATTAAAAATCGAAACAAAATGTTGAAGGACATCCTCTTTTTCAACACAAATTTTTAATTTTCTCATCTCTGTTGGAGATCATAATATTGTAGGTGAAGGTCTATGCATTCTATAGTTTTCCACCAAAACGGTGTCTTAAAATCAATTTTTATGACATTTTATCAATTACCGAGCATTGTTTACAGAGAAATCAGGATCTTTTTGAATTGAACAGCTCTAAGTATCAATATGTCTTTTTTGAATTGTAAAGAGCTACTAACAACAGTACCACATTGAATAACTCATGTAATAGTGAGTTTAGCTATCTTTTCAACATATAGGATTTTCTCATCGCTTCGACTTGATTCCATTCGTTTTTGAGTATGTGTTTCATGAATCTGATGTGACTACCATAGATATCTAATTGAAAATAAATAAAAAAACTTTTACGTTTATATCTATCAAGTTCTATTGGTACCTTTTTTATAAATATCACAAATTCCTAGTTTACTAAAATTTACGTCGCCATGACAACCAATCAAGATGTCAACAACGCTAAAGCTTTATTTGCTGTATTTTCAGTTTTATTTCTGAGATTTTTTTTGTATACCTATTTGTATTTCTTATTCGAAATAAAATAAATTAATTTTCCTATCCAACCGGATGACCACTAAATTAAAAATAATTGTTATTGGACCCCAGCAGGTAATTACAATTTCACCAATATAACGATTTGTTTTAAATCAATCATAAACTTTCATTCTGTATAATATTCTGATTATAAATGAACAGGCTGGAAAAACTCTCATCTCGAATATTGTCACAGACATGACAGAAAATGCTTATGCGCAATATGAACCCACAGAAGGTGTACGAATATTAGAAATTGAGACGCCTGTTTCATTAAATACGATGCAAAATTCGAACGTCGATATCGAATTATGGGATTGTGGAGGATCGCAAAGGTTTGTAAACAAATCATGCAAGCTGTAATTGGGGTGTTGATGGTTATACATTTTGTTTCTTAAACTGAATACACATATTACTTTTCAGATACCAATCAAGTTGGCCGGTAATACAGCTTGATACGCAAGGAATTATATTTGTGTGCAATCCTCAATCTTCAGAACAGTTACCTGAATTAGAATTACTGTATGATTACTTCGTCACGCAGAATAATATGAACGATTATAACTGCATAATCTTTCTTAATCAGAAAAGTGAGCTGGATAAAACTTCTCTGATTTTACGTAAGTTCAAGTACATAGCGTCTCATAAACTGTAAAACCGTAGCAGAATAAAACAGGTTTACTGATGAGAAAAAAAATAAAAAATTTTAATATTTGAGCAAACTAAGCACAAGGATAGAACTGATAAGGGCATAAGACCAATGTTAAACATGAAACTTTTTTCGTCTCTCCTGTAAAGTTTCATTTTTGGCAGTTCGGCCGTTTTGCAGTTTATGGGACGATAGTTGAAAAAACGTAAAATAATCATATTAGATAAATTTATTCATTTAATGTGTTTTTGTTGTACTTTATAGCACATCGATTCGACGGGGTGATGCGGAAAACAATAAACGCTGCAAGTAATCCAAATGGGGTGAAATCTGAATTTTTGAATTTCATTGAAATGTTACTCAGTGATTTAAAACAATGAATGAATAAAGAATTTAAATCTCTAAAAAAGGCGCGTATTTGTGTACGGTGAGGAAATATAATTTGTAATAAAACTTTATTATTGGTAAAAAGAAAAAAATGGTACATAATAATTTGATAGAAAATTCATTACATATCTATTTAACTCGTACTTTACTTGAAATATACTTACACTCCATTACATTTCATCAAAGAATTTCCTTCAGTACTCATCCATGCTTCAATTTCTTCAACAGTTCTCGGCACTTTGGTATAATTTTCAATACCGTCTTCGGTAACAAAAACATCATCTTCGATTCTAACACCACCAAATCCTCTAAAACGTTTTAAAACCTGTTCATCGAAATATTTACTTTTGACTGGATCGTTCAGAGCTTCGTCTAACACAGAATCGATAAAGTAACACCCTGGTTCAATAGTTAAAGCCATTCCGGCGAGTAAATTTCGCACTGTTCTCAAACAACGGAATCCTGGTTCTGTTGGTCTCTTAGGAGTACCTTTGATGTATCCACCAACATCATGTACATCTAATCCTAACAAATGACCTAATCCATGAGGTTGGAAAATGGCTGCAATACCAACACTGATCATTTCATCAACGTCTCCTTTCAAAATACCGATTTTCTTTAAATTTTCCAATGTAACCTTATTGGCCAAATAATGCATATCACGCCAAGAAACACCTGGTTTCGCAGCCCTTTGTACAGCTAAATTAGCTTCGAGCACGGTATTGTAAATACTTTTCTGATCTTCAGTGAACTTTCCGTTGACGGGGAACGAAACTGTTATGTCAGCACTGTAACCGCAATAGGAAGATCCCATATCGAACGTACACATTTCGCCGTCGTTTATTCTTTTGTTATTTGGTTTACTCGCATGCCCGTAATGTAAAATGGCCCCATTACCACCTGAAGCACAGATACACGTATACGAAACATGTCTACATCCTCCTTTGTGATAGGTATAATGCCGGAATATAGATTCGCATTGATATTCCATTATACCAGGTTTCGCTTCTTTCATTACTGCTTTATGAGCTTCGGAAGAAATACGTGCGACGTAACGCATGACATCTTTTTCTAATTCTGTTTTTGTAACGCGACATTCCGCAATGTGTTCGTATAATATGTCCTTGTTTAGCTTGAACTGATCGATACCGTCGAAAGAAACTTCTTTGCTACGCAAACCACTATCCGAGTTCACTCCATTTAATATCAGCAACGTATCTGATAAAGATTTTAAAACATTCACCATTTCGTCCACAAAGTAAACATTTTCAATCTCATACTTTTCTTTATAGCTCTCGATTGTGGGTAGCTTTCCTAGCCATATTATCGCTTCTTGGGGTTCTCGAGTTATGAATAAATAAGCTGATTTGGTGGATAAACAGAGAGCTCCGTAGCAGCCGGGATCAGTAACGCCAAAAGTCCATAAGAAGAAAGGTTCTTGACGAAATACGTTATATTCGATATCTGTATCGTAAAACGGCTGAATATCGCCACCTTGAAGAAACACAAGAGAATTTTTGTCAACATCGTTACTGATTAATCTATCGCATAATCGAGTACGATTAAGTTTGTACAATTCCATCGGGACCTCTAATGTCTCGGCGCCCATAGAGTACATTCCTTTTGCACGTTTGGGTGGAGGATGATCACCGTTGCACGACGTGGACATATTTATCTTGGGAATTTATGACATTTGCAATGGATAAAACCTCGAAACGAATATAACTTCGTAAGATTCGCTAGCACTTGAAAAATCACAATCAAATAAATTAGAAATAATTTTTGCGAACTATAACTAATAGAATATTGAGTAAATCAGTACTTGTTGATAACCTTAAAAATGATAGAGCAATGAAAGATTGCTGCGATGTCACTACCTTAGTGCCTTATCAGTAATTATAGTCCGTCATAAACAAGTTTCTTTCAATTAGTTTAGTATATAGATAACTAATGATAATAGTACTTTATACTTTGAAATTAAAAATTTCCTTCTTTAATTTCAAATTCGCAGAATGACAAGATAACAGCTGAAAATTTGGATTACCATTTTTGTTATCTTAAATTTAAATTAAAAAAACAAAAAACAAAAAACATTGGTTAAAATGCTGATTGTATTCGTTCTATTTTGGTCCGTCGAATTTCACGACTGCAAACGCGTGAGTATACCGAAAATGTCCACAGTAAGCGAGTGTTACCCGTGCAAGTTGTGTACACGCTACAATTTGCACATAAACATGTAATGTCGTTCATTGATAATTCGATTGTTGATGTACCTTTTGGTATACCCAGAGCATGTTTTTCGTGCTTCCACGATATATCAAATACACTCCTTTGATAACAACAATTGATAACAGATGGAAATATTTTAACTTACCGGTTCTGTTCAGATTTTCAACCTTGGTATGTTTAATCTAAAATTTTGAATACGTTTTGTGCTTTTTACGGCCTGTTCATTCGGCTTTGCTGAAATGTCTTTACTCAAGTTCACTCCGCACTTGCTCAATATATCCAAATATCATCTGCAACGTTTGCAATTGCAAATCAGAAATATTCATTTGAATTATCATCTTTGCAAACCTTTGAGCAATGATCGTTTACTACCTCAAATTGATCACGATAAGTATGGCACAGTTCATACGATTTATAAATTTCCACATATGACAAAGCTCCAGCTTTTTTTCAGCGCGAAATACTTCATACCCCTTGTGTACGTTCCGTTATGGGTGGCAGAAGGGATGGCTTATGCTGTTGATGAATTCGGATTTGGTGATATAATATTTGCAAATATATTTCAAGTTTTTTTTTTGGCAAAATGTTTGTTACTCAATAAATGGCTGAGTCATTTTATTGGGTTTATATATGTAACTGAAGATGATAATCTTGTCATAGCCTATGTGAACTTTAGAGGCCGAAGAATAGATGAAAAGTTTGCTAAAGGTGAATTAATATTAGAAAGTAATAATATTAAGATGATAGATAAACTGTACGTTAATTTACGTTGTGCAGCCACTGGTCGTAGATTTAAGTTAAATTTAAAATTCGCCGAAATGAATGAAGAGATTTTGATTGAATATTTCGACTCGTTACCCCAATCCGCTTTTTAATTTTGTATTTTTTTGTTTCTTTTATAAACATTTGTACCGTATGATTTTGAATTATTTATTTTTAGACACATTTTTAAATAAATGTTTAAAATACCTTCAAAGAGGTTACTTGTTGGAAAATATTACTGAAATAAATCGGCGAACCATATAGGTAAATACTTTAACGGTGTTAAAACGTAATTGTGACCAATTATTTATAACCATCCAGCTCTATTTTAGTTTTTATTTGCAATTCTGACAATTTAATGTTCGAAAAAACTTTATTCGTGTTATTCTAGAGATATTACAAAACAATGATTCAACATTTGAAATCATTTATTGAAGCCAAGATGAATAATTAACACTGTGAAGTATTCGTAAATTGTCATGTGAAATGGACGATGAAAATTAATTTGTAATAAATGAAAGATAACAATTTTCAAGGCAAATAAGTTTGTAATCGGTTTCATCGGCTTAGAACGTGAAAGGAAAGATTAGAATATTATCTTTTAAAAGCATCGCTGGTTTCATTTAAAACTTCGAAAAGAAACGAAAAAATCAATTATTGTGTTAAATTTATTGAAATTTTTGTCTGAAGAATGAGGTAAGTATCATTGAAATAATTTATCCTTTAGTTCTATGGTTCTAACCAAGTTCCAACGAATGAATGATTATTCAAAGTCGTGGTTCGTTCCTTATCTAGGAAGAGAGGAAGAGTTTGAAATGACACTTTCCCTATTTTAAATTGTAGAGTCGTATCTAACCTTCGATAAGCCTATACCTACGAGTCTAAAGTAGAGCGATGAGAACACAATAATTTTGAAAGTGGTTTTTTGTAAATGGTACTTCTTGTCGTAAAAAATGGTGATATTTTCAGCGATTTTCTTCAAGGATTTTAAAATTTGAATGTATCCCCATGCTTTACAGGTCATTCCCAATTATTTCAGTCTTCGGGCTTGGACTAATGTTTTCGAAAAATTGTGACTTCGTTTCTGATGCGAATTACTCCCAAGTAAACCCGACATCAACGTTCCCAAATCCCGACTTAACAAGGCCAGAAATATTTAAAAGCCGAATTCTCCATACGAATAGGAATCGTACAGATCTTACAACATATCCTATCGATTCAGAAGCTGTTTGTTTCCGGACACTGGTATGCCGCAGTAAATTTTTCATTGATAATTCGCTCTTAATCGATTATTTATTTCGCAATAATAAAATACTAGTCACTTTACCTCGGGCCTTTGGGAAAACCATCAATCTTTCAATGCTGAAAACATTTTTTCAAATTGAAATAAACCGCACAAGTGGAGAGAGATTAAAATTGGAGCAGATGCAATCACATAACATCTTTGTCAAAGGGGAGCTAAATTGTGACGAATTTGGAATGGTAAAGTTACAAGACGAATTTTTGATCAACAACAGTAATTACACTGATGTAATGGTACAAATGGGTTCAAAACCAGTAATCTACTTAGATTTAGGTGTTTCAGATATCTTGCAAGATATCGAGACTTTCATGAAAGACTGCCTAGAATGTTCACTTTTAGAGCACGAATACATTAAATTACGGATACCACGATACGAAGCATACCACGAAAAATACGTCGAGCTTTTAGAACAATTAGATACGTCAGCTGTAGAAGATTTGCCCAAAATATTGCCGCATTTGGCGGAGATACTCGAAAATATTTTTCACGAAAAAGTAGTCGTATTAATTGACGATTATGATAGATTATTGAATAAAATTTTTCTCAATGTGTTCGACTCAAACCAAGACCAGCGAATAAAAGATACTGTTTCTTTTTTCAACTCTTTTTATGAATCATTAATCAACGATACTACATCGATTCAATACGTTTTTGTAACTGGTCAACTTGCCTGGACCGATTTAAAAATATTTTCAGAATTTGTGTTGAATACCGCAGCTGGAGGAGAGGTATTCAAATTTTACGGCTTCGAAGATAAGCAGGTTGAGGTAATTTGCAAAGAAATGTGCTACGAGCAATACCTGCCCAAAATAAAAGAGTATTTTCGAGGTTATAACTTTGGTATTGCAAAAGAACTAATCAAGTACAATCCATATTCGATCAATACGAATATCAACAATATGATGAGCATGAGCTCTTTTCGAAAGTTCACTAAAGATGTTGATGTCATCGCCATGATGACTAATCATTTGATCAAATACTCTAATTTCAATAAAATGCTGTACCGAATTCTGATCGGAGGTTACATATCGATCCCAATACAACGATTAAAAGAAAATGCAACTTCCATTATTTCCATTTCATCTGACGATTTTCGTAAGTTATTTACAGCTCTTCGAAACGCGACTCGTTTGAACGAAATAGAATGGTACTGCGCACAAAATTACGATTCAGAGATTGGATTTAAAATTCTGTACGTAGCTGGATACTTGACTCGAACTCATACGAAAGAATCATCGCATCGTATCGATCCTCATCGAAATATTTTAGCAAAAATACCGAATTCCGAAGTAGAAAATTACTTGTGGTCACTTTATAGTTCTAGTTTAGGAATTCCTCAAGCTGAGACAAATGACAAAGCTCATCACCAACAATTATATGATGCTTCGATGGATTTCAATAAAATATTAACATTAGTCTTACAAACGAATTATTCCAATGGAAAAAATTTCGCTATCCAATTGAAGAAATTAATGAATTCATATCCGCCGATCGGAATGCAAATATCTGGATTTTCATTACATAACACCGGAAGAATAATAGAATCATTAATCGAAACACATATCTTATACAGTGTACACAAATTCAATATGGTCGCACCTGAAGTTGAACCGGCGTTCAGTTGGGCTGTACGTTCGAGGCCGGATGTGGTATTAATTACACGCGAAAAACGGATGGTCATAATCGAATTCAGGAAGAATAATACCATTAGTTTGAATGAAACGATGCATCAGTTAAAGAAGTACGCGATCGGAAACTTGGTTGAAAGGAATTCTCGTTTTAGTGGTCCGATTTATGAATTTAAATTAGTCGCGATTATTGTCAGAAAAGCTTTAAAAAAACGAATAGAAGTAAATGTAGAAACATTACTACGTAGCGAGCTCGAATCCATTTTATCTTCCAATATTGCTCGAAAGAAACTTAGATCGATAGGTAAATCTACAAATTTATGAGAAAAAATCTAAACCATAGTAGGAGCATCTATCTATACATACTATTCAAAAGAATACAATAAAAGAACGTGAAAGATGAATATTCAAGATTGAAATTTCGTTTCATTGAACTTGTCACTTGGAAAAAAATAATTCGAATTAACCCCTCACCACTGCTAACATAATTATTACAAAGCTATCAGATTGTTAGAAATCCAATATCTAGCAGATTTCTAGCTATTCGATTGATTGATAGCATATTGTTTGCAGTATTTTGTTCTGATAACAAAGGCTAAATTGAAAAGCCTAGAGCAAAAAAGGCCTCCGTGCCCAGGGGGCGGAGGGCCCTTTGTCCATAAATTAGCATAATGAACTCCTCAAAGCCTTAGGTATATTCCTGAAAAACTTCACTTCATCGTATTGTTCCTAGGCTGGCGCTATGAGACGATAATCACAGATACCTCGTGTGTGAGATACAAGAATACAACTGTAGTCCGGTCAATAGTTAATAGACATCTTTTTGGCTAATGAGCATTTGTGTACTTTTTCCTTCATCAATTCTCTAGATGCAGTTTTAAACAATAAAACAAGCAAAAATTACGTTTCTTTAAATTTTCTTAAAAGTTCAAATTTAAGTTAATTCTCAACGGAAAGGGAATTACAGGTTAATTTAAGATGCAAAGTTTTGATAAAAAGTCGAAAATAAAATAATATTAGTAGTACGATTTTGACACAACACTCGGAATTATTTTTAAGCTTATTTATTCACACAAATAAAGAATGAGACTATAAAATACACGTATAATTACATAAATAGCAAAGTAGTTCAATTACAAAACATAAATCATATCGAAGTACCTCATAAAGATCATATATCATATGATAGAATCAAATTATTATATACAATTCTATTCGTCGGCGGCCGTCACACTCAAGCGAACATATTTTCTTTATCAGCACCCACGCTGTCTCCGTCTTCTAACGATGAGAAATTCAAGAAATGAGCCGGCCTATGAATTTCGTGATAGAATTCTTTAGGATTGGCCAAAGTCAATTCATATTTCATATTTGCATCGTGGCGTACCCCTAAGAAAGCAAATTCTCACGTTATTACGTTCACCAACTTGCGATTATTCTATCACAATTCAATATCTTCAAATTACATACCCATGAAATTGTAATTCCAAGAGCCTTGAGCAGGAACCATGAAAAATCCTAAGAATCTGTCCGACAGTAACATCTGTACCTTTTCGTAATGACTAGGCAAATATCCTTTCGGGTTATTACCCTTATCGGTATTAGTACGACCCCATTCGTATCCACTACAAATAAACCAAGCGAAATTATTGGACCATCAAATACGTCGAGTATCAACTTCGCACAAAAAAATTTGCATTTACCTGGGTGTAAGTTTATACGCGGTTAGAGAACAAGATCCAGGAGTAAAACTGCACGTAATTATGACAGTTTTTTCGCCATCCCAAGAAGAATTCTCTGTCATGACTTTGGCGTGCGTTGTAATGTCCTAAGAAAAAAAAATGCTGGCGATAATTAACCGTTCCTTCGAACATCTATCGTGAGAAAATGAAGAACTACTCACCTGAGGCGAAAGTTGTGGTAATTCATTAGGCTGCGTGTGTATCCAACCCAACGGTTCCATTTCTTTAAGATAAGCGTGTTGAGGAAGTTGATTAGGTAAATGAACCGTTTGATGAGTTCCCCACTGAGGTACCATCACAATACAACGGATTTCTTTCACTTGAGGATTATCTGGAGGACTTACTCCGTATAAATAGCCAGCAATCTATGCAATGTACAAAAAAAGAATAGTTTAATTAACGAACTAATCCAGCGTATGTATTTCCCACAAAAGAAGAATTAGAAGAAAAGATACGCACTTGAGCTCTAAGATCTGAAATGGTAACGAATTTTTTCAATATGTTTTTCGGTAAAATATACGTATAGCCGGTTTCTTTGATGTCGTCCGACGAAACATAAATGTGATTCGTTCTCAAGTGAAGATTCGTTGCTGAAATTGCTCGTACACGCCATTCTGTTTTCGAACTAAGTACACAAAAATACAAAAAAATAAGAAATTCATTCGAGAACACTTCTCACTTTTAACACCCTATTACGACTTACCTAAACGTTTGAGTTTCATAATTCGACGTAGTCGACGTGATAATCTCGTCTCCGTGTTTATTGACGGTTCTGGTCGTAGTAGCAGTCAACTGAGATTGTTCTTTAGTTTGTTTTTCAATTTCGGCAATTTGTTGTCTTTGAGCTGAAGGTGCGCTGATTTCCATACCCAAGATAATATCACGAATTTCAGACTGCGTTAGGGAGGCTACGTTCACGCTATAAAAACCCCACAACACAAGTGTAAATTAAAATAATAAGAGTAAAAATAAAATAATTTAGCTCGATTCGACTCATAACTTACTTGTTCTTTTTACCATAGTCGGCCAAAATTAAATCTTTGAGCTGTACTTCAACCTTAATCCAATCATCGTCAGATAACGTAGGCCAAATATGATGACTTTCCGTGATCGTCGTTTTGTCTGGTTTCAAAATAACCTTTGTTCTTTCGGTATTCACGTGCAAGGCTCTCAAGATTAAAATGAGTCGAGAAAAGGCCTGCAAAAAAAAAAAAAAACAGACATTGGTAGTAACAAAATCCATATTTATTAAAATAATATAATTCGCAGAAGCGAACGAAGGAGAAATTTACCGTATAAGACGAAATTGTTTTCAGCCAGTCATCGTATAAATTGAACAACACCATTTGAGGTTCAGTAGCTTTCAGAATCAAATCACCGAATTTTTCGACTTTCAAACACGCTTGGAAGGGTAACTGAAGTTCTGAACCTTTGATAACAATATTAGGAAAATCTAACAAGTGGACTTCTAAAGGATCCAACATTCCTTTACGCGTAACGATAATCTGCTTGGGCTGTTCTTCGACCGGAAGTGATCTAATTAAAGCGGCAACTTCTTCGGCAGTTTTCCATTTGGCTAACTGTTCAACAATTCGTTGTGAAAGAAAATTAGTTACGTTTTTATTCATATCCTTTTAATCGTGAAAATAATTTTTTCAATTTTTCATTCGTACCTGACCAAGACGTTTCTGACCGGCCCATACCGAAGTATGGATTACTTTCAAGAACAACTGACCGGTTCTCGGGTTAAATATGAAAATAGCTCCGTTAATAGGTTTAGTCGTCAAGTTACCTTCGAATGTTTTGTGGATGGTAACTCGGTACACATTTGTGTCGTCTACGAACCTGCACAAATTAATATAGCAAAACACTGCATATGAGAAAACGAGATTTATGTAAGAAGAACCTCATACTACTTATTTTTCCTATTCACGTGCGTTTTGGATTTACAAAAGAGCAGGGAAATATTTTTCATCTATCAACCTACAAAAATAATTAAGAACATTTACTCACCAGATAATTTGATTAGAGAAAAGCTCTCCGTAATTTTGTGAAGACAAATAAGGTTCGGTCGGTTCGGACGAATACAATTGTAGCGCTTTACGAATACGTTCACGTAACACGTATAAAGCTGGATTAGCTTTCATGATTTTAGCCATGGCTTGCTGTACCAGTGGTTTACATCCAGGGAACCAATGCCCAAAGGCGCTAAACAACGAAACATTATCGTACAGAAGAAACATCATGCAAACCGTTAATAATCATGTAGACACCAAAGAAAGATTCTTTTTTACCTGTGTAAATTATACGCTAAATCGATTGCTATGAGTACTCCGGTCGGGGAAGGGTAAATACTCATATTATCAGTAGTATAATCAAGGAATTTAGCTCGAGCATATCTTTCAATATCGTGCGAGTCGTAATCGCCCCAACGTAGTTGTACATCAATCCAATACTTTTGCGTCGTCGTATTATCCATCGTATCCCTAACAAATGAAAGAAAACCATTAAATGGGCGCCATTATTAATATCATTTAAACAAATTTTACAGCTCCACAATACTCACTTAGAATCAGCCAGTAAAGAAGGTCTGGACACATTCCATTTGTAAGCAGCAAACAAAAGAATATCGGCGCAAGACGAATTCATTTTATACGATTTACGCGGATGGATAGTTTCCTTTTGGACGGTTTCAATTTCTAAAGCATCTAATTCTTGATCGAATACCTAGAAATGACAAATCACCCTAATTTAGTGATACTAAGAAAATCAAAGCAGAAGTTTCTAGTTATTCAACTGGAAATAAATGCAACAAACCTGACATAAATCCATGACAATCGATTCGTGTACTTTTTGCCATAAATGGGCACGGAATATTTGAATTAAAGAAATTTTCAACGTTGGAATTTTACCATGCATGAAAATACCAGTCAAGTCGAGTTGTACTTGGAAACCCACGTATACGTTGGCTCGATTAATAGTCGGCGACCACCATAAAGTGAATCGACGATTCGGAATTTGATTTAAACCGGATCTCTGAGCATTCGTTAATTTTTTGTATTTCATCGATTCTTCGAAACCGGATGCTTTTTCCCTGTTGAACACATTGAAACGAAGAAAAGATTAAATTTTCTTCACTTTATTCTATTGCAACGATAAATGATGGATAATTCTCGAACGCTCACCAGAACAAACCTTCCCAAGTTGGGAAATAGGTTCCCTTGAATAGAGTATGTTCCAAAATACCTTCAACACCTCCGAGAGCTTGGATCATATCAGTACGATAGTTATTCAAATTCCATAATTTACCATCGTGTCTTTGATGTGTCCACCAGAATGGATTTTGTTTCAATACCTATTCAATAGAAACAAGACAACGGTTGAGGATAAGTTAGAAAGTAAATACGTAAATGAAAGAATCAAGCAAAATTTTCATATAAAATATTAAATTTACCTGATACTGTTTAAATTCTGTACGGATTCTCCAGCCTTTATCATAAGCCAAAGTATGCCTATCTTTCTGGAACAACGTATTGATTCTAGGTATACCACGATCCCAGCTGTCCTCCAAATCTTCTAAAGTTAATCGCCTATGAATAAGATTTTTAAGAGTTACAAATCAGAACACACTACCAAATATTATAGCAAATAATATACCATTGCACTTACTACGCAAGAGTTCACGTGAATATTACATATTAAAATCACCAACCTGTTTTGAGTATTGGCTTCCTGTCTTTTCAACGCATACTCGGCCCATACTCTTTGCGAATCGATAAATTCTGATTCCCATGGCTGGATGTATCGATAAAGATTAGGAATAAGTTGATCTTCATCGTGACTCATACCCGAGCGGAAATGGGTAATACCAACGTCGGTTTGTTTTGACCATCTTAAATCGGACTATAAAAAATAAAAAAGTTGATAAATCTCTCCTCCTATTAAAACATGATTAAGTATGTTACCAACTCACTTGAGGAATAAGTACGTGTCCCATTGATAACATACCCAATCCACCTAATTCTTTTGGAGTGTAAAACACTACCGGAGGGAACCTCGAGGGCATTTTAGAATTCAAACCAATTTTAATACGAGTTTGGATTTTATTTTCGCATTTTACTAATAAATCTAATAATTCTTGGGTATTGACCACAGCTTCTCGGAAATAGGTCATTAAACCGATGAGCGCCGTGTTCCATTTGTTTACAATCTGTCAAAAAAAAAACATCGAACAAAATTATTTTTATCAACAATACAACTTAGGTGTTTTCTTTTTCTTGAATAAAGCTCAAGTTATTACTTTGGTAAAGGTGGTCGAACCGCTAGCCATCAAAATTTGTCTGACACGATTATGGAATCTTTGTAAAGATTCGTCATCTACCCTCAAAAAGCACTGAGCCGTTCTTTCTTTGGTCACCTCATTTTGTAAATTCCAAACACCGTCACGATGAGTGAATTCTTCATGAGTTGTACGACACTGAAAAGACGATGAAATTGATTTAATTTTGTTCCGCAACGGTACTATTTTCGAGAGTAAAATATTTAATCAGCTCACTTTAGGCAAAATTCTACACTCGAAGCCGCCCATATTGAATAACAAATTCGGATTATCTTTTGAATACACACTAACAAAGCTGTTTTCCCATTCTACGGTAGTTATAGATCTAGGTAATCTATTTTTAATATCCCAGAATACCGCTCGACCTCTATAAAATACATTAAACCAGAGCATTACTCCAAATACAAAACTAGGAAAACTCTTCCAATCTCAGTCAGGTTTTTTTTTTTTCAATTCTTGACTTACAAATTCACATCGTGTTTCATTAGTCGCATACGAGCGTCGCGAGGCCAACATTTTTTGTTATTGTAACCGACGATATTTTCATTATTTGGATCTGGATGTTCGGTTAGGTATCTTTGGATCAAATCTTTAGCTTCTTCGGCGGTAAATCTGAAAGTATTTATCGAAAATTATGAATTTAATCGTGCAAAAGATTTTAATAATTTTCATTTATGATTTTAGCATATTTACCTGAAGAATAGGTGTATTTTATCAACGTAACGACAATAAAGTCGAATAGGGTGCGAAGTTTCTGTTTGCACGTCTTGGAATGTTAAGAAATCATTGGGCATTTGAGGAGGTCCTGCCATCTCAGAAGCTCTATGCAGACCAAGAACTAACAAATCCAGAATCAGTCCGTAGTACTGAACTATGAACGAAGAAAACTGTAATCCTCTAATTATACCGTAACCATTCGTGTGATTCATATCCTTTTGAAATAGAAAGAGATTAATTGGTTATATTTTTTCAATATAAATTTGGATTTGCTTATTAAACAAGGAAAAAAGGCTACCTTGTAATTAATAAAAATATTATTCTTAGCTGACATGTAATCAGCGATGTTATGATCGACGATCAGACGTAATAATCTATGCAACATCGATAAATCGATTTTTTCGTAAATCTTTTCAAATTTACTCTCTAATAAAACGTTGCATTCGCCTTCGCTTACGTCCCAAACATCCTGCAGATTATTTACACCTGAAATAAGATGGAAAATTTAGATTTCAAAACTTGAATATCCCTTTTCTTAAGTTATTCCATTTATTCACCTTGACACCATTTATACACCAGTAACGGAGGAGGTTCGGCATCGGATGGTTTGACCCACGGTGGGAAAAGCCTTCTTTTATCAGCCTCGTACCAGAGATATTGATCTAGATAAGCGTCTGTAATCTTTTCTAAAGGTTCCACGTCATAAACAGGTACAAGATGTGAATACAAATCCATAAATTCAATTCCAACCTGTATAAACAAATCAATACCATATAGTAACAATGCAGTAATACGTCCAAAAGTTGACTACATTTCAAGATGAGTGACTCAGAGCATAGATTTCTCGCTACTGCGCCGAAATACAAGAGGGAACCACGTGTTCACCATTCGAGATTCGTCGCAGAGCGTTCGGACCACATTTATACCGATTTCGGACCCCTGTGCAATCATCATCGTCGTCCTACAGAGAAAATACAACTAAAAAGTTTTGTCCTTACTTCTTTAAAACATCTTTGTGTTAACAAGTGCCTTTTAATACGAGACAATGCTTCGTGTGGATTATCGTAGGCTTGTTCAATCAATCCAAGTTCTTCTCGTTGACTTTGATTCAGTCTCGATTTAACGCTGTACAATAAAATGATGAATAAATTACACATCTAGACCGCTTTCAGAAGAAACTGTGTGTGTGAAATACAAACCTGTAGGCTTCCTTCAATCTTTCCAACGCTAATATTAATAATTTCGTATCGTGTTTATAAGACAACGGCGGGAATGGTATAGGAGCGAATCTTCTAGACTCGAGCCAATGTACGGTAGTTGTATATATAGCTACGGCTTCTTCGGGCGATGTATACGGACCGTCTTTTGTATAATTATGCTGTCTTTCTTGTTCGGCTTTCAAATACAATCTAGTCAATCGTCCGAATTTTTTTTTACAAACAGTTTTATCGACGGTAGCTCCTCGACGAATTCTTTCGCGATTATAATGTGCCGTATTTGTCCACCAATCGGCTTTCATTTTCACGTATCTCAATATCATGTTTTCGATTGGAATAGGCAGACCTGGTACCTGAAAAAATGTACAACATAATAAATACAAGGATGAAATTATGTAGGATTAGAATTTGTACACAAAATACAAATTTATATTTTACCTTCCACGGAATATTTGCTTTCCAACAACGCCAAGCTTCGGATAAATGCTGTAGAATTGTACGAGCTTTATTTTGTTTAATACCTTCCGGCATCATATCGACTATATCGTGCATAACCTAAAGAGAATTTCAGAAGTTTGTGAAATCATTGACACATTTCAATGATATTTCGCCAAAGAATTGAAATATTTACCGAGGCTCTCAATTCCAAATCGAAATGACTTTCGACTCTCTGCTTTGTGACAGTTTTAGCTACACCTTTTGAATGACGACCTTCGAACTGTCTGGACAACAAATTACCCAGCCATCTTTCCAATAAGGGAGTGATACCTCGTAAGAAAAATAACCATACTCTCCAGCCAGGAGCCCAAAAACCGCATCCAGGTCCTTTACCTACAGGTCCCTATATTATACAACAATATTAATGTTGAGAAGTGTTCTGAGTTATTGCTGTAAGTGTATTAATGCTAATTTACCTACCGTATTAAATCGATAGTAGATTAAATGTTTCAAATCTTTACACATGCGAATTTGTCTCATCAGTTTATACTTGTAACGATACATTCCAGTGAGTTGACCGACATGAGCAAACACATACTGAAGCCCGTCAGCCAATTGAAAAGCGTCTACGTTATTTAATCTGTATTGTACATGCGAGTCGATGATCAGCTTCGTTAAACGTAGAATTTCACGACATAAATGAAAAGCTATGTTACACATACAAATACAATAACCATTAATTGCACAATTTTCACTCGTATTTTTCTAAATTGATTTATATAAAAAATTAAATTCAAGTTACCATTTCCGAATCGAGACTTCTTTCTTTCCTTAGTTGTCAACGTTTTGACCGGTTTCAAGTTGAAATTATAATCCAAATGTAAATAATTCAAATTCTTACGATGTATCAATAAATTCAACATATTATATCCTTGACGACAAACTTGTAATCCAGCCTCTACCCAATCTAATGTCGTAGTTTGGAAAAATTTGGTAGCTTTAAAGGATCGGAAAAGGTACCTAGAAAAGAATAGAGGTTTCAATACACAAACAACTACAACTTTTTAAATTACATCACACACAAACAAACCTCTTTTTTTGTGGTTTAGGTGGCCGATGTTTCAGTGCATTCAATACGTAATATTTCAACAATTTTTGATAGCTGACTCGAACTTTGACTGGCTGACCAGGAGGACAATGTTCCCTGTACCAATTTTTCACCAAAGGTACATCGATGGCCCTTCTACATCTGCCGGATCTCATGTTGAATGGTCTCGGTGCCCATAATAAAGCTATACCTTTACCCGTGTTATCAGTGTACAGTGGGGTTTCTTGTAAAAATGGTTGAACCTCTTCAGGTAATTCGAAATCCTCTTCGTCGTCTGGTAAAGGTTCAACTATCTAAAATGTAAAATGAAGAGTACATTACCAGTCACGCAAAATTTTTTTAAATATACCCATGTGAAAATGAAAATGAAAAATAATCGAACTATTTTCGAAATGAAAAAAAAATCACCTTATGAGAGTGCTTTTGTGGAATAGGGTTGATAAGCGGATCGAAATAGAAGGCTGGTAAATCAGGGTCTTCAGTTTTGATGTAAACTACATTCGGAGCATGATACCTAAATTATAATTAATTATTAGAACTACATCGAAATTCCGTTTTAAAAATACTTGATAATGTAGGTGGCTATCAGCATACGAACTATAACAGTTCAATAGTCATATTAACAACTCCACCATATGCTATTTCACATTTTAGTAAGAAAAATTTACCCTATAAAATTCCTCTCAAAACTAATGTGATACACTGAAAAATGCAATAACTTACCACGAGAGATGTACAAAATGAGGTAAATTATTATACAAATATGGGAACGCGATGCGATATTCAGTTCTGACAGGTTGGCGAATGATTATTTTGTTTATATCGTTAAATTCATTCCAATCTTCGTCACTGTAAACAAGATGGCATTTGAAAATTTTTCATATGAAATAATCAGAACAATAACATTAGAATGAAACACTTACGCTGTATGAACTGCATCTTTAATTAATGGTTCAAACTTCGGACCACCTGGAATAGCCATATTTAAAGCTTTGGCCGTGAAGAAGGATTTCGTATCAAATAGGTAGAAATAATTATCATCGACAAGATCGGTGAGTAACATGTTAGCTAATCGATACAACGATGCCATTTGGGGTAGTGTTAAATACCACCGTCGATAGGTTGATCCATTAACGTGTCTGAAGTTTAGAGAAGATAAATTTAAAATTCAGAAAATAATTAATAGTAACCGAGTACCATTATGAAAAAATAATTACTTAGTTCCCACTAAAGGTTTATGATCGTAAAACCATTTAATGACAGAAGAATCTTCATCAGGTTCAAGCTCCATTTGGATTGCTTCGAGAGGTTCGACATCTAAAACGTTATCAGCATAGTCCAAAGGCGGCTCTTCGTCATCAAAAGGAGGAAATCTCATACGTTTGAAATGTCTTCGATCTCGTTTTTCTCGACGCATCATTATCCACATGGTTCTGAGAAAAATTAATTGAAAAATCAATGGTTGATTAGTTCTAACGAAGAAGAAAAAAACGTCAACTTACCCCCATTGAGCAATATAAACAGGTTCGATGACCCAAGGTATTTCATTAACAAATGTAATGGCGCCAGTAATATGATACAAAACTTTAACGTCGCGGATTTGTTCCCACGGCATTGGCATATTTTCTAATAATTTCATGACAGCATGCGGCATGTATTTCAAAGCACTAAAATACATGACAATTTCATGAAAATATGAGCAAAGAATGACTTAAAATAATACTGCATTCAATCTAAACGCACCCCAAATAGACTCTTTTATCATGTCGATATTTTCTACTACTCATGTCACCGTGATCGCGAATTATTTTTCGAATATGTTCTGGAGGCATGTCTTCTTTTTGAGCATCAACGAAACCAAACTTTCTCTTTTCCGCAAATCTTTTCGTTTGTAACTGATGCCATTTTTGAGCTAAATCAAAAAAAGTACATATTTATTGAGTCATGCAGAATTAATTTACAGATGCAACAATTTACCTTTCTCTTGTAATTTTTCTTCTGAAAATGGCTCCTGCGGTTTAGGTGGTGGCATCGCTGAAGCTTGGGCTGCTTGAGCTTGCAGCTGAGCCTGGACGGCTGCAACCGCTTGAGCATGAGCGGCGGCCTGAGCCTGTGCATGGGCAACTTGTACTTGAACTTGTTGCTGTTGTTGAATTAATGAAGCCCATGGGTGAGGCCCAAGTAAATACGGTGGAATGGCCATCTTGAGACCCTATTCCTGTCAAATGAAAAACTATTATTTATGTTCAACGAAACAGGTACAATACGAACGAATCATAAAAATGAAGCTTATCAGTGGCAACCGGCCTACATTGATACTGCAGAAACGTAAATTTAATGATGAGATAGATTCTAATATGTATTTCTTGAAAAGATATATCAAAAGATTGAAGTATTATACAGAAACAGTGAAGTACCAAACATGACAGAACAATTAATACGACAATAATAATCTACTCGAAAAATATAGTAACATGTAATGTAAACACATTTAATACCTTGATTGAATTGGCTTTTACCACATTGCAATGGCCCAATTGAACGGTACTTTCAATCGATGTATCACATACGATAACGATTTTCACGAAATTTACAACGGTATAATAATGAATTTGAAGTGAACTAAACTAAACTAGGATAATTAAATTCAGGACAAAGACGGCAAATAATGCATAGTTAGTAACGAAAAAATGGAGAATAAGAGAAAACGCCGACATGCCGACCCAATCAAAAAAATCAGAAACAAACTGTATCGAACATTTTGGTGAACATTAATTCAAGGTGTGGTGTAATTACGCATTATTTCGTTGCTTATGCTAACGATCGTAATTCGTAATCATTCACTCGGCTTTGCTCAAATCTCATTTCAAACTAGTCTGAAGAATTATTAATAGACCGAAGCTGCATTACCATTCAAGATCTTGCGTTGTGATGTTATTATTTCGTTTTGTATGCGATTGTTTTTTCAATCAATGAACAACGCAAGTAAAACCACCGCTGTCCGTAATTAGTTTCTGATTAGGGAATTCGTATTACTTCGGAAAAAATGAATTCACTGACACGGAATTTCATCTCAATGTATGTGCTACCGTTCATGAAGGAATTATCAATAACAAAATTAGTTTTTTCTTGATTTATAACCTTCATTTAGAATGATTGACGTTTGCTGTACCGTTCTCATTCGACACTCAGCAATCTGCTCTGCTGCATACCTGTTGAGCTGTATCGTTAAAAAATCTGCAGATTTTGGGAATTTATGCCATGATACATGGAACAATTTTTTCCACTAAATTTGTTTCCATTTGTTTCGAAATTTATTCATTAATTAAAATTTTTTTCATCTTTTTGGCTACAAGTAGGTCAAAATTTCAAAAGTAAAAAGTAGTGAATAAATGAAAGGGCAAGTGGTGTGCCACAGCAGAAATGTAAAAGTTTGAAAAGTTCAAAATAGGATCTAATGATGAACTACAGTGAATATCGCTAAATTCGGTAAAATGAAAGAAAATTTTGGTAATAAACAGTGAAATTACTAAAATACTTGACTCAAAGCAATATTTTTATTTGTGAATTCTAATCACGAAGACACAAACACGAACCTTGAATTTAAAAAAAGTAAATAAAAAAAATTCCTACTTCGCAATTTACGTAAGGGTACGTAATAAATCTGGAGAGAAAAGTTGAAAATGTGCTCGCGATTTAAATTGAATTGCAGTAAGTAATTACATTTAATTAATTATAATTTCAACATCCATTTGCATGTCATTTCAAATAGTTTTCCAAACACCTTATGGATCCGCTCCATCAAATTCAACTAGTTGGATGACTAGATTGTGTGAGGTTGGCCATGTGCTACCGCCAATTTTCTGTATTTCTGCTTTATTTTTCGATGGCTTGAGTATTGTGGTGTTTTTTGATTTTTCAAACACTGTCGGACCTATATTCTATCATCTCAATAGTACTAAATCATCTTAGATTTTTATTTTATTGTTACTCTGGTCACTGATGATATAATTCTTCATGTCAGGTTCACTATGTCGTATATAAGCTCATCGCGCCATAGCTCCACTCCATCTATCCTTCGGAAAAGCAGCAAACCGAAACCATCTCCGGGATTACGGGTCAGGTTTCAGATTGATAAAATTAATAACTTGAAAACACTCTTGTTGGATTACGTCCAAGAGAAAAATAAAGATGCGTATGTTGAATTAGTTTGTAAGATCAGAGATGCTGGGTTTGAATTAACGGTGAGAGCACAAATTTTAATTTTCACGTTATGTACCAATCAGCTCATCTTAACTTTATTGATCATTTGAATTGATTTTTAGGATGAAGCTTTCGCACAACTGATCACAGAAGCCAGGGAATGTATCTCTTTTTTGAACGAAGATTTGAAACTTTTTGTTCAAGTTTTGTTGGTGAGTTATATTTCAAGTGCTAATTATTTTGTAAGTTCTCTTTTTCACTTATTTCTTTGTTTTAGATATTGAAATGGACTCATCGAGGTGACGAAGCAGTGCTGCAATACAAAAACTTTTTATTGGATCTCTGTTCAGCGCATAATTACTACACAAAATTCGCTCTTCAACAGCTGGTTTCCTCATTTTCTGAAGGTAGTACATACGGTCTTCATTTTACTAATATAGATTTGTTCGTTTTAATATTATTTTATGATTTCTTGCAGTTGTCGATAATTCCTTCCATGATGATTGTCTTCCATCGGAACAAGAAGAAAAAGGGTTTCAGCATGCACACGAAACTATTCGGTCGTTGTTAAAGTTAATACCTATGTACGTATCGTGAAGTAGGGCTTGATTCTTCCAAATTCCCGTCAATGAATATATTTACTTTATTTTAATTTCAGGTCTAAAGAAGTGTTATTGAATGTTATCAAAAGGAAGTTTCCATTCAGAGGTGCGAGTGCTCAAAGCCACTTAAATTATATTCATAATGTATTGACTGTTGCATCTTACGAGCCGACTCTAAGACGAGATATTCTCAGTCTAATTATTACCAAGTATGTTGTAGTCTGAATCACTAATGCCGATTTTATAATATTCTCTACTAATATTGACCTTGCTTCTTTGTAGATTAATTCATTTAGATACGATTGCATCCAAAGAAGAAATAGAGAAAGCAGAAAATTGTGAAGAAGTAAAAACAGATTCCGGGGTAGATCCAGTATTTTCTATGGAAATCGATGACGTATCTTGTGACGACGATATGAAAAACCCCACAGCTTGTAAATTGGATTATTGCTTACATAGATTATTTAAATATATCCACGCAGAATGTCATGATAAAAATGGCGTGTTGAAATATGAAAAGTTGAAAAGTTTATACACGGATTTTCTCTACGTTTTCGAAAATGTGATATTACCAACGTTCGGTTCATGTCATACTCAGTTCGTCATATTGTATTTGATTAGCTTCAAACGAAAACTCTCGGAAGATTTCATAACTTATTTGTGGAACAAAGTTAAAAACAACAATGTTGCTCCTATCATCAGGCAGGCTGCTGCGTGTTATATATCTGGAATATTAGCTCATGGATCTTTTTTATGCGTTGAGTGAGTTTAATTAAAGTTTGTAAAACGTACATCTTTGTTTACATTATTTATATTCTAACTATTGTTTTGTTGCAGAATGGTTAAAAATATGATAACCGAAATCGCTAGTTGGTTGCATCAATATATTAACGAAGTAAATGATAAAGAAGATAATAACCAGTCCGTTATCAATGTTCATGGAGTCTTTTATGCGCTTTGTCAAGCATTATTCTATTTAATTTGTTCGAGGCAAGATGAACTAGTTAATAGTAATAAACGTGAGTTAATTCAAACTTTAATTCTGTTGATATTTAACGGAGAGTTATTTATTTGTTTTTTTCTGTCATTTCAGATTTAAAGTTTTTAGAAAATTTAAATTTAGGTAGAATCGTTACATGCCGTTTAAATCCATTGCTCGTATGTTCTCGTAATGTTGTTAATTTGTTCGCTGCTGTGACGAAAACTTACCAATTAACGTACTGTTTCTCTGTATTGAATGATTGCGATCTGATTACTGCCAAAAGTTCAACAGATATATGGCTGGATGAATATTTACCGTATGAATGTTATCTTTTGAAAAGGTTTGTGAACTGTATTTCTGAATTGTCCGTGTAGTGTGAATTGTACATGAAGTAATATTAATTTGATGTCAAATTCGTATAGATCTAGTAAAGTGATACATCCTATTCATCGTTGTATGTTGAAACAATTTGCGGATAAAGCTTTACCTGTTGAAGGTAAAGGCGAAGATGATGATTTTATTCCTAATGGCGTTGCGTTATCGAATTCACCTCGTGTGCCTATTCTCAGTTCTTCACCATTCTTCGGCTGTAACGTGTCTTTTTGAATAAACGTTGATTACATTGTTGCTTTTGTTACTAATATTATTTTTTTAGGTGTGTAAGTGACTGGAATTGAGTAAATATTATGAGTCTTGAGTCCACTGTGAGCACGGAGGTTAGTACGGTTCTAGTTTCGTTAGTGTTAATTTATTTTACGTCTTATTACTTTCAACATTACTATCACTAGATTGAATGGAATGACCTGTGATGATGGATGGTGCGATTATGAAATAAGTGATGGGTGTATTAAAAATGTTAATTTTGCATAGATTTTTTGTGCAAGATTACTGTATTACTAATTCGTTATCAATTAGATCCAGAATTGAAACAATTTCGGACAGATTAGTTGAATTATTCGCCGTTCAGCAAACAATGTGCTGAGTTGGCGATGAAAGCTGTTTTTCGCTTTTCTGAGATGTTCAAAGAAATTAGATATTTAAATTGGAGTAATTTTTTAATTGTTGATAATTTCAAGTTTCATTTTTCATATTTTTACTGAGGTACTTTTTTTTTATTCTTGCGGAATCAACCAATTGGAGGGCAGAGTAATTCGCAAGAAGCGTAGTACGTATTTAGGTCACCAGGAGCGCTACAAAAAGTTTCTTTTCACAGATGTAATAATTTAGAATGTTTTTTATTGAAACACGCAATACTGAAAAGATAACGAGTTTTTCTATCTGTTCATTTGCAATCGTTGAAAAGCTCACCGCCGATTTCAACTCAACTTTTCCTTCGTCAGTTCAACTTATTGGTGATTTCAAAGTGGAACAAAATTCAACATGTTATTCAGACAAGTTATGCTCTAACGTGTTTTTCGTTTCAGTATTATGTTCGTGTTCTTCGTGCTTTAGTGATAAATTGTCAATATAAATTGACAAATTTTTTTCTCGTATCGCCAATTCGTATCTCAATTTCATTGAATTTATCAGCAGTTCTGTTTTATCACTAGTAATGTTAATTTTCGGCTAAATTTTACTCGTGGTGTTTATGTCGTTTTACTACGAAAGCGTGATGGTATAAACTTGTATTCGAGTGTGTTTACGCAACGTGCTTTTGTTGATCAGAGCTCTTTTATGAGCCGTAAAAAATGATAGTTGATTGATGATGTGCGGTTGATTTTTATTTCTCTGGAGTACCGTGTTGAAAGTTTCAGCTCAGGTAAAATTTAGTTTTACAATTCGATATTATTTGATTAATGAACCTGCCCAGAGTTACCGTTTTGTTATAGTTCAATGTACTGGAAGTTAAACAACATAGTTTACGGAAATCTTTTATCATGAATATAGAACTAGATACTTTAACATTGACCTTTTTCAACACCAAAAATTCATTTCGTAATTTCTCCATCAGTTTAACAAAAGTTTAGATAAGTAAAACAATTTCAAATTCTCTAGAGGGTTTTTCGTTTCTAGCGAATTGCGTTTTATTTATTGTTATTTTTTTTTTCTTCTCTTTCCCCGATATGATTACATGAATACACTTTTGCGTAATATTTTCTTCGCCTAGTTGATTACTTCGGTTTTATACACGGTAAAGGTAGCTGTGGTACGGAGGGCAGTCGACGTAGGAGACGCACCTCGAATAGCTTTCACTCGTGCAGATTTCTTAATGCATATATATTTTATAGTATATGTTGTAAATCTCGTTTTTTTTTTTTTTTTTTTTTTTTTTTATTTCGAACATTTTTCCAACAGTCTTCGATTTGTGCAAAACATGGCGATGGCGTACTCGTTGCTCGATCTTGAAATGTACAGTTAGCTGAAAAGAGATTAAGAAGGATTATTGTGTTAGTCATCGGATTTTGCATTATGGTTAATCGTTATATTTACAATTTTAGTGAGCTTAGTGAAGAACATCTGTGTACATTTTATAAAATAATTGAATTCAGAAAATTTGCTAGTAGGTGTAAAAGAAAAGTACACATTGCAATCCGTTTCTGAAAATTAATTCTAAATGATTTTTTTTTTTCGGACATACGGAGGCAGTAAAACCACTCGAAGATTTAGAAGCTTGTAGTTGTAATTCCGGTTCGATATGTGTAATAGAAAAGAAGTCCTTATTACGACGACTTGTTCGAATCAAGTTACTCCGTTGCCACAACAGCAGCTGATCGACACTATCGTTTATATAATGGTTGCTCTTTCTTTCTCCCCCCCCTCTCTCTCTCATTCTCTCTTATGTACTTAGGATAATTTCCACAAATCTGGCATGCGATGTGTTGTGTTTGTGTATGAGAATATTAGAAAAATAATCATATTTTTGTTCATCGATCCAGTGTAATTGCTGCCAATTATGATGTAACGTGTACGTGCTACCGGTTCAAGCAAAGGTGAAGCCGAATACTATCAGAGAGATGACGGACAATGAAAAATGACACCGTTGAATGGCCGCCGACGAACTTGCGGACACCGGACACGCGTGATTTGTAAAATGTATACGGAAATTTTTGACCGTATCCACACTTTTCAAATATCTATGCGAAGATCGAATCTTAGAAACGATGAACTGGTTTAAACATGAAGCGACGACGTTCTGGAGGTGGAGAAAGATATGCACTTAGGTGTATCGAATACGTTGATATATCGAGAAGAGAATCGTGTACGGTGTATCGTAGATACTACACCAGTCGAGTTACATAACCTTAAAAGAGTACAGAACAAGAAGGAGAGGGGTTCGCGCTCGGTATGAGACATAATTACACAACGAACGCAGGCTACAAGAGCAACGTGAGCATAATGAATTAGAGATTTTTTAAATTCATTTCAACGGTTTGTCCTCACACAGCTTGCAAACGAAGTTCGGTTCATTTGACGGATCAAGTTATCACCTTCTAGAAATGGAAACGTGCCGATATCGTGTCGATGCATAGCTCCGTCGTGTACCTGTCTTCTTACTACCTGTATCTGATCGTAATTACGTTCGTCGAATTATTATGACGCTTGTCATCGAAACTACGTACCTATGCATATGTTTGCGCTTACGCTTTTACACATAGCGGTATCGTATGCTTACTTATTATGTGCATGTCGTCCCATTCAGAAGGCAAGTACTCGCTGCTGCGATTCGGTCAGCTACCGTAAAGACCAACGCGACTAATATAAAAGTGAAAGTTACGCTGCATAATGTTGAGCCAGGGATCGGACTCGCAGCAATGGTTAACGTCCCCTCTACATATTTTCTTCGATCGTATTATTGAAACGCGCTAAAAAACACCGTCCCAAGTGGCTGTATCACTGAAGTAAAAATAACCATGGCGTGCGCTTGTTCTTTCGGATAAGTCGCCGATTTTGTTATCATCGAGTGATCAACTGTACTACGGAAGCACGCTACGAAGATTTCCAGTACGAAAAATATAATTATCTGTTTGGTAAAATGCTCCTGTGCTGTTTTCTATCGGATCGGACCGGATCAGAGTGGATCGATTTTTACGAGTAATCTATCACTTACCAGATATTTGTCTATGTTCGAGTTGCCAGAGAATATAAGTAACGATGTTTTTGAAGAAAATTGGCGCATCGAAAAGCGATAACTTTTCTGATTGATTTTCTCAATAGTCCGAAAGCCCAGCCATAAAAAATGTACTCGGAGAGTTGAAATTTGACACCGGTTCCAAAAGTTTGGATACGTATCCCTATTTTCAAAATCTGTCAATCCGCAGCAGCTGTTTTCGAACACAGCGAAAGCTCAAAAGTTCAGAACTTTCATGAACTTTTACTCCAAAAGAATGATGGATAAAACTGGTGCCATTTTCACAGCATTTTTCATGCCAGCCTGCCGTGACTGAAGTAATACCAAGCAGCAAAAAGTGTTAAAAATCGAAAAATCTCATTTTTTTCCTTTTTTTTTACGAAAAAAAATTCACTTAATCGGGCTAAAACGTAATTCCGTACCGTGTAGTTGTACATTGCTGACTAAATTTTTTTTCGATCGAATTGCAAAAAAAAGAAATCGCATAATACAAGCGGTGGAGGAGGGGTGTGGTGGAACCAAAAGATTTCAAGATTCTGGCTTGTGATACTTTCAAATGTATGTTTTCAAAAACGCAGATGAGTACGAATCTGGCACTATTTTACACTTCGAACGTTAGGGGGGTTGGCGAGGAGGGAACATATGTGTAAAACGAATTTCGTTCCAAATTGACGATTAAAACATGATTCGTGAGCTGATAATTGTAGAAATATATAGTGGAACGAACTCGAATGCCAGAATTTGGATTTTAGAAAATTTTCTAAAATGGAAGGAGGGGGAGGGGGTGGAAAATTTCTTCATCCTAGCTTGTGATCTTGAAAGTGATCCTCTATGTACTTAATTTTTTAAAGGGTTGCCACGCTGAACTGTATTGGATATTCAAGATCACAAAAGTCAAATAAACTAGTTTTACGATCGTCTGCGTAATTAGTCTTGGGAGATGATTTTTCGGACAAATTGATTTATTATCAATTGATTTAAACGTTAAAGAATGGAAGTTACGTATTTGAAATTTTCACAGCCATCCAGCTCTGTTTGCATTCTTGGTCTGATTTGACTGGTTTTTGATTCAATGTTATCAACGTCGAATCAAGCCTAATGACCGGATTTAAAAGATTTTTATTGGTATCCAGCTGAATATTGTGATGAAATTTAAATCCTACAACCGTACCGCTGTCATTATTTCAAACTGGAAAGCCTGTAAGAATCATAATTTGTATTTAAATGTCATAACTTGTGGATGTGCTGGTCGTCGAAAAATACGCTCTCCTATTAACGAAATCAGAATTTTGAAAAATTCGACGAATTAGCAGAATAATGAGATTGATTTTTTAGCGATACCGATGCAAGAGCCTGTTAAGAATATTGCTGGATAATTTCTTTGTATATGTAGAATAGAAGCGACTAAGCATTATCGGGTACCTGTTGGGAGGAGGAGAGGGGGGATAACAAATACAAACGATTATATCCAAAAATAAATATCACGTACCTAGTTCAAAAAGACGAGCGTAAATTTAGGTTTACTTTTTTATTACATCTTCGAGTATATCTATATCGAGAAGTTATCGAGTGTAATGAAAAAAATTATAATACGCTACTCGTAAGATATCGAAATCTATGTTTTGCCCTTCGAATTAAAAAAAGTATATATATACATCTGAAGATTTCAATTCGTGTACAAATCATTGTGATCACTCTCACGTAATTTCATTGACCAAAAAAAGAGAGACAGAAGACGAATAACACGCACATGTAGACATCCATCTCACGATTATTATGGCATTGAGGATGTGCAAGTTTTTTTTTTTTGAGTAAATTAGGTACTGAGACCTATCCCATATTCGAAGAAAGATTGCGAACTGATAGGTACATTTAAAAGATAAAATGACTAGTTAATTTATAATTTATTAGAATGGGCGATGGGCTTGAATGATCTTAATGATATTTTATTTTTTGGTAGAAGATTTTTCTTGAAATACGTATAAACTTGTGCTTTGATTGTGAAAATGGTGTACTGGAGGAGTGAGAGTTTATATAGTTTCCTGAATTGAATGGTTATTTATATCTGAAATCTAAGTTACGTTATTTGTTCGAGTAATTGTTTCAAAATTATGCGCTCGAAACTGTAAAACAAACGACTCTTAATCGAATGTAGTCGTAAAAGAAATAGGCACGTTATTTCTGATTTTATTATTAAAAAATTAAGTGTTTACTGTAATCTTAATTTTCACGAATTATAATCACGTTGAACTCGAAGTCGTAAAATTTCTATTCCATTTTTTTTAAATGCATTATTCGTAGCTAAGAATTTTTAAAACATCGAATGAGTTCAATTTTTTTATTAGAAAACAAAAAAAAACCATACGTTATCATTAAAACTAATTGCTACAACTTTTGACCATGGATTTTGAACGATGACCTGTGTAGAATATGTCTACGTATATTTGATTTTAACGTATTGTTAAGATATAATCCGCATGTAACGTGCTTGATAAAATTCTCTACGAGATTTACACGTATTTAGAAATGATTCACGAGAATAAGTGTACATTTAGTGGTTTTTACGAATGATTCGCTCGTCAAGTAGATTCACAAATGGTGATTCAAACTTTGAATCAATCTCATGGAAAAATTTACCTGCACAATTTTGCTCGCCGAGCAATGAAATGCATTAAGTTGCAATTAAAAAGCCGTATATTTCTTGTTTTTTTTTTTTTTTTTTTTCCACCATTGTGCAAACAGCTAGCATTTCCTTTCCCCCTTTTTTTTTTTTTTTTTTTTTTTTTTGCCACCATTGTGCAAACAGCTAGCATTTCCTTTCCCCCCTTGTCACCAAACTCGTTATCAAATTTCCATTCTTAACTGAAACGGAGTACAAGTGTGTAGCTTGAAAGAAACAAGACTGCTGAATAATGTTAAATTGAGAATTTTCAAGGTCAGAGAATAGGGATCGAGGTGAAACCAAAATCCAAATTTATGTCGACTTTTGATTCCTAGTCGATTGATTTCAATATGTAAATGTTGACGTTCATCTCGCTCAGGCTTTAACCGAACTTTGAACGTTGGTTGAATTTTTACCCTAGGCCATTCTTACACTTATTTACTTTTTAATCCATCCTGAATCCAAATTAAGAGTATTTTGGTCGATTTATATGTGATTTTAATTGGTATCGAACCTAGTAATGATATAAAGATCGAGTGAACTAAGTCTGGATTAAGAATATGTGAGGCCAACAGCTTGTAGCAACTTTGAGAACATCCTGTCTTCTTCACTCACACACAACTCTCGCACTCGCAATGTTTCGTTCATTTTACGAGTTCATAGAATTCAAAATGTTGATACAAAAACCGACTTGTTCGATTACGTTTCAAAATAAATTGCGAAGCGGAGTTTAAAAACGCAGCATGAACTTTTTGAGCAACGAAATAGGAAAAGAGAGAAAGGGAGAGAAGGAGAAAGCTACTAAAGTATAAAAATGCTGACTAAAATTTTGTTCTCTTTAGCTTGATTTTCTATATTATATTATCAATTAAAACCAGGTTATTAAGGACGTTCAGTCTGCTGCAGATTGATGCTTTGGAGTCGTAGAAGACTATTGAAACTATTTTTAGCCTGTCAGATATTTATTCTGTGCATTTATTTTTTTTTTTGCTGAAACTAAAAATTATTTGCTCAACTTAGTGCTGACCAAAATCGGTCAAATTTGGGGAATAGGCTTAGTTTGGCGGCAAATTTGATATTTTTGAGTAGGGATGACTTCGGGACAAAATTCAACGATGCCCAAATTTGAGGGTGGAGGTGCTGAAGGGGTGAAATTGCAAAAATTGTTTGTTTCCGAACCAATCGATAGAAAATCAAAAGCTATACAACGTATCCAAAAATCAACCTCTTGCGTCAATTAGGAGGGGAGAAATGAGGGTTTTTTCCATTGTTGACCTTGAAAAACAACCGTTCCACGCGTATTTTTCGTCCAAATTTCGGTCGGGGGTTGAAGTTTGACGTGTACATTTCGTAGAGGCCCTGGATATGCCTTTTCGGGATTTCGACTTTTCTACCCCATTGCACCTCCTATTTTTAAAGTCTATGGCATGCATAACTGCCCTCCAAATTTAGCTACGAAGTTGAAATTTGGTATGCGTATTGGGGGGGGGGGTATCAACTTCTTAGCCTCATTTTACCCTTCCCCCTTCTCATATCCATAAGATACCCTTCCCCCTTCTCATATCCATAAGAATATAACTTTTTTCGTCAGTTTTTCTTGTTCTCAAAGTTTGTGGCAAGAATAAACATTCATTTAAAACAGCAATGCGACATATCAAAATGGTTTAAAATTTCACGCTGAGTTCAAAAATGATAATACCTTTTGAATTTGACCCCCCCTCCTTCCCCGGGTGGAATGTTGCCATCAAACTACAATTTGAAGGAGGAAAAATGAATAATTGACCTTATCAGATGAAACGTAATAACAATTTACTCGCGTCAGACTGTAGCGGTCGATCAGTTCCAATTTTGCTGCACGTATCAAGTAGGAAAAAAATTTTGTATTTTACGCACCTACCACTCGCTTAAGAAATTTAAATATGTTCCACGGCTATGTTAAAAAAAAAAGGGTGGGAGTTGTAGGGCTGGTAATTTTTTCGGAGGGCCAAGGTATGCTGAGAATTGAAATTAATCAACCACAATTGTCTCGTTTGCATAAATTCTAATCACATTTAATCTAAATGGTGTCACTTCTTCGGTTTCCCCCTCAAATTCAAGTTGGGCTCAGAACTCTTTCGAAGGGAGTCGAAATCAAAATTGATGATGATTTTCAAATTCATCGCAAAATTTTGACCTATTTTGATGTATCACATCGCTATTTTCGAGCAAGTATTCATGGTTTAATTTGGAGGGGGGGGTAGGGTGACCAACCTGTTTATTTTTATTACTTCGCATTGTGCGGGAATTTTTCGCCCATTTTTGCGGGAATCGACTTTAAATGGTTTCATTAAACATAATTAACGAGTATTTATTGGTTCTCGCCTATATTTTGGACAAAAGAGCTGTTTTACAGTCAAAAATCGTCCAAAATGCATAAAAATTGCACCTAAAGTGTAATAGAATGCAGTTGCGAGGGGGGCAACGGAAAAAAATTACACATTCGATATGGGGGAAAGTACCTCAATCCAAATCCGCCAAGGTTTTTTTGGTTCGGACCATGTCTCCCAAATCACTTTTTAGCCCTCCTCTCCCCTCCCCCATTGTGCAGGGTTAAAATTTTGAAACTGCGCCTTTTGGAATAAGACTGATAGAACCGACATTTTGTTGGCAGCTCATTTCTTTAGCTCTCTCAAAAAAGAACGCTGAATTCGATTTCTAGAGCACTTTTTCGTGTTCGGATCGTAGACTATTATTGAATGCTTCTCGTGTCGTGCAGCGAGTAAAACTTATGGCACCATATTAAATATGGTAGTTGGTAACGGGAGATTATTAAAGCGTATTCAGCAGTTTGTTAATAACATTCCGTTATTTGTCGAATTCCATAAATTGCAATTGATCGTGGCAAGACTGCAAGAGACACGTGTCTAGAATGGTCGTTACGAATCTATTTGATGAAGCTATCCTGCATACTGCACATTTGCGCGTCTTTCTAGCTCTACCAAGTAGTTTTCAACGAAAAAAATTGAGTATTTTTATCTTTTGTTAGCGGACGAATAACTTATCATTATTATCACCGGACGTACGAGAGTAGTCGGCGAAAGTTTGTTATTTAAAGCACGAGGTAAAAGTTCGATAAGTTGACCCGATTAAAATTATTTCGAGATTTGTTTGTCGCTGCATACGTAAGCAGGTAAACAAACATATCTCATTTTCAGATATCGATATGACATCATATCAATAAAATTACAATCACGTCGCATAAATTAGTGTAGAAAAAATGAAAAATGACTGCTTCACATAACGCTGTATGTAATGTCGATGGCCGTATCGATCGTGTTATGCTGTTTGCAAAAAGAGAAATTTTTTGTAAGATCGTAAAAAAACTTATTTAATTTGTCGATACGAGAAAACGGAAATGAAATTTCACGCAATTTTGATGTAAGTAGGTACTTAAAGAAAAAAAACCGGATACTGAAGGTCGCTGTCACTGCTGGGTCTATTACTTATATTAGTGTTGGTTGACATACTCGATTGTTTGGCCAAAGGAACGATTTACAGTTGCTGTAATCGATATGGAAAATTTAATAAAACTAAAACTCGAGAAAATTTGTCAAATGATGGGTTTAAATGCTAGAAAAGTTACAATATCATGATATTTTATGTAATTTAACATCTTGTGAAGAGATTATTTATGTATTTTCCTTTTTTTTTTTTGCCTTGCTCTTAATATTTCAACGTATCTATTTGACACGAATCCCAGCGTAAACGAATTGCAAGTTCGTTTCTAATTCAGTTTCTAATTCGGAGCTAACTAAGCAACGAGCTACCATTACACTGTGGTGGGTAGGAGGGGGGGGGGTTATCATTTGAGATGAAGTTGAAGTTGTCTTTTTTATATTAAATATCATTACAACTCATCTAAATTGAAACGTACATTTTTTTGAGATTTTATCGGGGCATTTTTTTTTTTTTGAAAAGGCATCAAAAATCAAAAAAGAAAAAATAATTATAATTATGTCTCATTCGATACCAAAACGATCCAAATATAGCCTTTATGAGCCTATTTCTCTAGGGGGGGGGAGGGAGCTTTCATCATTTGAGATGAAGCTGTCTTTTCTGTATTAAACATTATTACAGCTCATCTAAATTGCAGTGTATATTTCTATGAAATTTTATCAGGGCACTTTTTTTTTTTAAAGGCTTTAAAAGTAGAAGAAAAAGCAACAACAATTATGTCTCATTCGATATCAAAACGAATCAAATATAGTCGTTATGAGACTTTCGATTTTGCTGAAAATTGTTTTACGAGTCTCTTATTGGCGATTAAGTGAAATATTCGCTGTCATTTCGACTATAAACTTTCTAGGAGTGGGATTGGTCTTTATAATTATTTTCATTCAATTGCAATTTTCATCCAAAAGGTTAAACTTTGGAAGTTCATATTTCGAGATTGGTTAAACATAAAATAAATGTGTTTGGACAATTTTGTCAGGAATTAAAATAATATTGGAAATTAGCGGTCAATATTTTGAAAGCTCAAAGCTCAACTGTTGAGATGAGGAAAGCTCAATTTTTTACGATGAACACGAACTCATTTAGATTTATTATTTAAAAATTTGAGAAAATCACTACAAAGAGAGCTTTTTATCGCCATTTCAACCAATTAATTTTCAATATGTGATTTCAACGCGCATATGGAAAATATAGAGGTCCTCAATTTTGGTCAAAATTCCAAAATTCCCCAAAAAAAAAATGAAAAAAAATAAGTGACGTATCAATTTTTATTAATTCGCGGAAGTTGAGTTTGAATATAGGTTTAATCTCTTTATGTGACATCTCTAATCATCCCTCCCTCACCCCCCTCAAAGTGAACATCGTCAACGTTGGAAAAAAATTGTAAAGCGATATATCGATTGTTACTACTTCGAAGATGTTGAGTTTGAATATCGAGTCAGTTTTTTTATCCGATCTGTCTAACCCCTCGTTCACCCGTCCACCCACTTCAACATTAATATGTTCAAAATAAAAAAAATAAAAAAAAATAAAAAAAAAATGGGTGAAAATCGAGTGACATCGATATTTACTGTTTTGAGAACGCAGAGTTCGATTACAGGCATTGGTTTCTGATCAGACTCCTTCACTTTCTAACACCGCCCCCCTCCCATATCGTCAAAGTTCAAAAAAGTGATGAAAATTAAGTGGGATATCGATTCTTACCAATTCCAGTGACCTGAGTTTGAAAATCCGTTTTGTTTTGATATCCGACTCCTCTGCTTCCTCACCCTGATCCTCAGCAAGGTCAAAATGCCAAAAAATCGGCAAAATGAAGGGACATAACGATGCTTACTGATTTGAAAGTGCTTAGTTCGATTATCGGCTCCGTTTTTTGATCCGACTCCTTTGCCCTCTGCCCCCCACCCCTCATACAAGGCATAGTCAACGTTCCAAGAAATGATAAAAATGAAGTGACATCGATTCTTACTGATTCGAAAGCGTTGGATTTTTTTAATCGCCTTCTCATGCTCCGCTCTGACCACTCCCTCCAATTCAATGTTATCAAAAATTGAAAAGTTGCTTGTTTTTTAGCCTGATTTTCTTTGTCATATTGACAATGAAAATATCAGGCTGCTATAGAATATCGACCTGCAATTGATGGAGGATGCAGTAACAGTTTTGGGGTCCTAGAAGACAATTGAGAGCCTTTTTGTTCGAGTTAGATATTTATTCCGTTTAATTCTCTCCCCTCCCCCCTCTCGCCCCGTACTAAAAATTATTCTCTCAGTCCTCAGTTCAATACCGACCACCGAAATAAGTCTAATTTGAGCAGTATGCTTAGATTACCGGCGGATTTAAAAATTTTTCAGCGAGAACGACTTTGGGTTAGAGTGCAATAATTAAAGAGTGGTGATATGAAGGGTTCTCCCCTTTTAACCTTGAAAAATGGCTGCTACACGCATATCTCCCCTCCAACTTACACTAGGGGATTTAAATTTGACATGTACAATAAGTAGAAGCCCTAGTTACGCTTTTTGGGAATTTCGGCTTCTTAGCCCCATTGTACTCCCACTTCGGTTAGATAGGGTGGGCAGCAGGGGGAGGTGGGGTTAGAGGATATTTCTTCAATTTAAAAATACACGGCGTGAGTGAAACAAGGGTGAAAGTTTTACAAAATTTTCGAGAGCTTTTTCTGCGTAAAACATTTCTGACAAGGTTGTACATTTTCACTTATTAAAAGATAAATTCTTATAAAATTGAACTCATGTAAATATTAGAAAATTTTGAAATAAAAACAGCAAAATTTTCCGTCCTATGAAATGGTCGCTGGGAGCAAAAACCCATCAAGACCTATCGATATGACTGTCAGTGTTCGATAAGGTAGTTGGTTGGCCAGTTTTTCGTTTTTTTTTTTTTTCAAGTTTGTGACACGTATAAGCCCCTTTAAATTGAGCTAGAAAGTTGAAATTTAGTTAGTAGATTTAGTGGTGGGGTGGGGGGGGGTTTCTTAAATGTGCCTTTTGTGGTTTTCAGCTATCCATTTCAATGTCTCCCTGTACTTTCACCACTATTAAGAAAAAACATAACAGAGCGATTCGCTGCTTTTTCTATTTCATGAATTGAAAATCGTATATTTCTTTTTTTAGCCTTATTTTCTATGTCGTATTGTCATTGAAAACCAGACTATTACAGTATATCGACTAACGGCTGATTGGGTGGGGACGGGGGGAGGGGGGATATCAACAAAATCTATTTTAAGGTGCTAGAAAATTATTAAGACGGTTTTTAGCCGTGTCAAATATTTATTCATTAATTTTTTTCCCGAACATTAAAATCATTTACTCCGCTCAGCATCTACCAAAATTACTCCAATCCGGTCGGTCGGCTCAGTTTGGCAGCAGATTAAATATATATGAGTGGGAATGAACTTGGGCCAAAATTCAGTTATACCCCAATTTGGAGGAGGGGGTGCTTAGGGGTCAAAAACGCATAAATTTTCCCTTTTAAGCCAATTGATAGAGGATCAGAAGTTGTATAACATTTTCCGAAATAAACCTTCTGATTGAATTACGAGGGGAGATATGAGGTTTTCCCCATTTCTGACCTTGAAAAAGGGCTGTTCCTACCCTATCTTCCTACCAAATTGAGCTAGGAAGTTGAATTTAATTGTGTGCATTTAGTAGGAGCCCTAGATGTGCCTTTTGGCAGTCTCAACTTTTCAGCCCCATTTCACTCCTTCACAGTCTCAAATATGTAATTTTTTGGTAGATTTTTCTGATTTTTAGAGTTCGTTCCTCGCATAATTCCCCTCCAAATTGGGCTAGGAAGTTGAAATTAGGTATTTCTCGTCTGTGGAGACCATTGATGTACTTTTCGGGGGTTCGACTTTTTAGCTCCATTGAACCCTTCCTACGTGCAATGTTTTTTTTTTTTTTTTTTTTTGAATTCTCATGATTGTGATGTGTTACGAAATCGCAAGCGATGCTTTTTTTTTACGAAAATTGAGCTCGAAAAACAACGCATTGTTTTTTTTTCCATCAAAACACCCTGTGTATGGTATGTGTATATATACCTAATCAGAAACTGTATAAACGTATGCATTTACTCGAAAAAAAAAGTACCATACGTTGAAAAATAAATTATCTACGAATTTTCGTCTCTCGACTTAATTTTTAATTGCGCTGGTATATGTATAATTATCTGAAAATTAAGTGTCATCGTTTGATATGTACAAATGAACTAAATGATGGACACACGCTAGGGTCACTATCCTAATTCGTATGTTCATAGTCTGTGTGCGCTCAGTGTATGTGTGTATAACGTTATATCGCCGTCGTATTCATTAACAGACATCGGTATACTTACTTTTTCGCTGTAAATTATGTTATAATACCTATCGTATTATTAATTTTCTATTTTTTTTTTTTTTTTGTACAGGTAGAGAATGCCCGCACTGGTCCTTCTGGGTAGAAAATGGCTCATCGGTTCAGACGATATGGTTTTTCCTGCCCTGTTCGAAATCCTCGTCAGGGTCATTTGGTGAGTGTTATTGTACTGCATTGGTTTTTTTTTTTACCACTTTTAAATCAGCGTGAGATAATCTGTGTCTGCTTACTATAATCTTTCTGTGCAATTTTGTCTATCGAGCGATCATTTATTATTATTCGTGATTTTTTTCTCCTTTCGTTGTACGTAGGTATTATATATAATTATTATGGCGATTGGTAAAGAGAGTAAAAGAGAATCGGTACTTGGGCTGGAGAATTTTTGTAAAAAGTACCTTCTACGTTAGTCGAGATTTACGGTGTGTGGGTATTTTATATTTGAAGTAAATTTTCATTTAAAATCCAACTCAGGAAGACTATTAACTAAAAATGCTGGTACATGATGCGAATTTTATCCAAAATAAGAATGGAAAGGAAAAGAAGGTTTTCAAGTATATCTCGACGTGTATCACGATAAACCAGTTTGCGTATAAATTTGATAATTTCGGTATTGACTAACGATCGTAATATTTCAATGGTAAGCCTAATTAAAGTGGGAATTTTTTGGTTCGGTTTGCTCCTTCACGCAACGACTTAAACGAGTGGAGGAGAGACGAAGTACACATGTCTGATAACTAACCGCAATTTCGAGTATATCTCGTTTGTTATTGTCGTATCTCGAACAATACATTCATTTACGTATACCTGTAACTAACTAACTACCTACCTACCTACCTACCTACCTACCTATCTATCTATCCATCCATCTATCTACCAGAGTACTGCACGGTTATAACCGTAGCACGGATAACCCGGGTATTATCTGTACCGTTTGCGATACGATACTACATCTAC
>FIZR01028617.1:0-11441 GCA_900060175.1 Ferrisia virgata
TGTTGAAAAAGTTTGTTTTGTGTTTTTTGGGACCACAAATTTTGCCAGTTTTCGAGTTAGATGTGGTCTAATAAAATTTTCGATTAAATGGGGAAGCAATCGTGGCAGATTCAGCTTGTTGATCAATTTCTTCATTTCCATTTATTCCATTTATGCCTATATGGCTTGGTATAAACATGAAAGAGACTTCAACGTTTAATGATTCCAGGATGTAAATCATTTGGTGGACCTTTTTTACTATGGCTTCTTCGGAGAATTTATTTTGAATGGACGTTAATGAGCTGAGAGAGTCAGATAGTATTAAGAATTTGGTCTGTACATTTTGTATTTTTAATAAAGTTTTTAATCAATGGAAGATGGCTGCAAGTTCAAGAGATTAATTATTCACTAGGTACTATTTTTTTATTTATTTTTTAACACGAACGCAACTTCATCCGCGGGAATCTCCTCGTTCTAATGTAAAAACAAAAAAATGTTTTAAATTTTTTCAAGAACAATTTTTACAACAATAAATGTCATCAAACTTTTTTTTTCGAAGCATATATATACAGAATCAGTAGCATAGCAAAGATTTTCCACGACGAAAGCAATACCTGGCTGGTGGACGTTGGATGGAGGGGAATGATGAGAATTTTTCTTAAAAAGTACAAAGTACATAGTTCGAGCAAAGCGAAGGCAAAAATTTTGCAAAATTTTGAGGGTTAGGAGTCGAAAAATGAGCATTTTGGCGCGTTTCTAGGCCCTAAAATTTAGTGACTTTTACCATTTTTCCGCATATAGAAATGAATTTTTACGTAGGAAAAATCGTTGCCCTCTCCTGCCTCCCCGCTAATTGTTTTTACGCCACTGACATTATTCAAGACGTGAGAGCCAAAAAAGAATAAGCGATGCCTGATCGAATCGTGAGCAAAAAATTTTAGAAATCCCAAATCTCAAAAATTTTATTTACTATACACTTTTTTGAGCATTTTTGTTAATTTCTTCAAAAATTTGCAACCTTGAAAATCTGTTTTCTAAAATTTGCCACCCTATTTCTCCCTTCCCCATTTAACAAAATTAATGTTACTGATAAAATAATTTCAACAATAACTATATTTTTTCGTCAAGGAAATTTTGAGAAAACCAAATTTTTTTACACATTAAAATTACGTTTTCTCAAATATTTCATTCATGTTTGTTAGTTTATCAAATTGTACAAAAATGATACAAATCGCAGATAAAAATATGTACAATAGCGTGGATCAAAAAAATACCTTGGATTTTGACCAAACTTACGTAGGTGGTTTACTTTGAGTTTAAACCCCACCACACAAAATTTTGTGAACCTAGCTCAAAGGTGAGCAAAGCTATGGGCATTCAAAGTGGGATCATTTTCGAAAAAAGTACACTTTTTCGTTATTTTCACCCGCTAAAAGTGGTGTAGGACCTCGGCCACACAGCTGAAAAAGTGCGATTTGAGTTTCTGGTTCTCCAGGTACCATTCGTATCTCGATCGATACCAATCAATGAAAGAGTTTTTCACCACAAGGATGAGTCCAAAAAATTGTTTCACCTCAGAAAAGTGAATTTCAATTGAAATTGCTCAGAAGTTTTGCGTTATGGAGCAGCCAACCTCCTAATTCCGGGATCGTCAAATTATTATCATAATTTTCGAGAAATTTTTGATTTTTACATCTAAAAATCGAATTTTTAGTTGGCTGCCCTGCAACGCGAAACTTTCGAGCAATTTTAATTGGAATTCACTTTTCTGGACTGAAAAATTGTTTGACCCAATCATTGAGATGAAAAGCTGTTTAATTGAGTTTTTTTGAAAAATGAAATGTGTCGAGGTTTTCAGCACTAAAACTGTTTTTTGGGAGTTCGAATTCATGTTAGTAAATTCTTGTAACTGACATAATTTTTCTCTTTTTCTTTGTCTAGGAACCAGTTTTTTGTCAACTTTTTACGATTTTAAAGTATTTTAATAACTTTTACAGTTGACCAGGAGAGTTGATGCCTCCCTTGTCCTCTTCAGGGTGACATTCTTGCATAAAGCAGTCAACTTTTCTGAATTTCAGTTCTCAAAAATTAAGAAAATAAGAAAAAGCAAGCCTATCCGAGCAAAGCGAGGCGAAATTTTTTAATAATAGCAACTAGCAAGGGTAAGAGACTGAGGGTACAAAAAAGCGACATGAAATGTTTTCATTATTTATTTGTTTCCTAGAATGAATTTCCACGTTGGAAAAAATGGCTGCAAAGAATAAGTAAATAATGCCCGAGCGAAACGAGGGCGAAAATTTTCGGACATTATTGTAAAATAAAAGTTCAAAAATTTAGTTACTTAAAAGTCTTTTTAATTTTTGTAAACCCCAGCCCCAAGGGCCCCTTTTTTAATTTTTGAACAAGTCTCTGACCACAGGGACATGACTATCTTTTTAAGAAATATCATTTTTCATTTCCTTCGCCCTTTAAAAATAGAAAGGAGAGTTGAAGAGGCACCCAAAAAATATGTTACAAGTGGTAAAACTGCTTCGAGAGAGCTTGGGTTATTGAGTGAACCTCGTGGTACAATTAATATTTTTAAAACTATGATAAATTCTTTAAATTTTTTCTTTCAGCGCGCAAAATGATTAAAACTTTTTGGTCAAGTTTTGCTGAGAGGGTCCCAATTTGGAAAGGCCAGCTGAGATTTTCTCAAATCCCGGTGGGCCAGTCTGAGCCTTGTATATGGTATACGTACACTGTAACATAAGTATTTTATTTTCCAACGTAATTTGGTATTTTTGGTAGGTCCATTTTAAAAGTTCGGATCCAGGAAGAAGTCTTTCCTTCTTCCCTCTTCTTGACCAGCTCTGTTTTATACTGAATGTACGATAAAATAAGATAAACTTTAATTGAATTATGTAGCAATTTCGCATACTCGTGCATTAGACAGTCAAGTGAAGTACATACTACCTACACACATACAACGTTCAGTTTCGCGATTAAACTCGATGAAATTGCTATATTTACAGGTAGTTACATCAGTCTGGGAATGTAATGTACTTCATGGCAACTTGAAAAGTCATTGAACCATTATTAACCTAAATCGTTCGATTAATATTCAATAAATCGCGAAACATAAATACGAATTTTAGGCACTGCAATTAATTCTTGTAACGTATCGTAAGAAAGGTGAAGGGTACAATATTTTTTATTGAAGAAAAGTGCCCAAATTACAAAAAACACAGTAAAAAAAAATCACGCAACAGGAAAACCTATATCTAGCATTTATCTAAAAACTAGGTACGTTTAAAAGGTTGTATCGATTGCGGTGCGGCAATTAGCATAGTTCCGGAGTAACGACCAAAATTCTTCTCCTCTTATATAGGTCAACATTTTTCCAGCGCGAATAAAGAAAATATTCGATCACATATACACAGCACAAATAAATAAATGCATGGTGAAGCACTTTGCATGAATAGTTACGAACATAAAATGAATTTCAAAGCAATCGTACGTGTCTTATTTCGTTACCTATATATATATTTTTTTTGTATCAAGATTCAAAATAACTTCACCTAATAGGTACGTAAGTATAACTTGAATTGTAGAATAAATGTGAAAAGGCACTGCATTTCAATCAGATAGGTGCATAAAATTTGAAAATTTATTCCATATGCAATTGTACCTACTGCATCGTCATCTAAAGTCTCTTTATGTAGAGTATAGACAGTCTTAACATTTTGTATCAATACAAAATGGATACGTAGGTTAGGTATCAAAGCAGTTTTTAAAACCATGGATAATTTTTCTATTCGTAGAGTACGCGTATTTACATGGATGTATTTGTTACACTTACATTCAACTTTGTTAAATAAACTTATGTAACTGTATCGGCGTAAGTAAATAACAAAAAAAAAAAAAAATGCATCTTTCATCGCCTGAATTTGCGTTTGACACAAAACAACTGGCTATTGTTATAGGTGGTTCATCTGTCAACGGCATTCGTAGGCAGGTTAGTTATTGTGTTATCCACCAACATTTCTTTCACTTTTGCAAAAACCATGCCTTTTTAAATTCTTATTTGCAATTTTATTTTATTCATTTAAACCTTACCCTAAAAGTTTTATTTTGGGTTCTGGAATTAACATCTGTCGACAATCCAGCATATGAGTATTAAATATAATAATCCTAAAATTTCATCATTTGAAAAATGTAGATAAAATTATACATATGCATGGTTGATCTCTACAACTAAAGAAATAAAATTAAAAATTCGAGTAATCGTATTAACGATACGTTACGAAGAAACAGTATGAGTATTATTTTCGAAACATCTGCACAGGAAGTAACAAAATCTAGCTATTAAGATCGGATTCAAACATTTACCAAGACTTTAACCTACACTTGTTGATCTCTATAACGTTAGTGGAATAATCGTAGATCTGGTTGTATACATGCTGCATACCTATGAACTCCATCATAGACCAATCCATACTTTCATACTTTTCATATAATTATTAAAAATTTTACATAACTTAAATAGTAGAATCTGTTTTCCTTTTTTAATTATTCAGAAATTTAAACAAACAAAAAATCAACAGTCGAACACTTACTGACTACGGTTAAAAAACATGTGGCATGTTTTTTATCCGTGCTACAGTTGTTTACCCTTCCAGAAATAACAAAATTAATTGATACAAAATGTTGCCTACTTTCTTTCTCAGAAATTACAATTCGACTCAAAGATTTTCTTATTTGATTTTAACACGGGAAGAATCCACATCAAATTACATAATTTTAGATCTCGTGTTTTTCATTTATTGATCGAGGATTATTTAAGACTGAATGTGGTAGTGAGGATCACCTAAGTGAATATTTGAACTGTGGCGTTGCTACAACACACTATAAAAACAATCACAATTGAAATGAATTTTACGTTTGGCTTTTATTTCCCAGCAATGCGGAGTCAGTGATAGAATAGCTATGTACCTAAAGGGCCTTAATAGTCACACTTGTAGCGCTGTAAGCAACGCTTTCAACAGGAAATTTAATCAATATGGATTAGGAAATAATTAACGAAAGATCAAGTAGCTCGATCAACTGTTGCATACTTCACAAGTATTTACAATTTTTAGTCCTATCATTTAAAATAAATTCTCGTGACAATACGACACCTTATCTCAAAATCTTTAGAGCTAAATTTTTCTGAGCCTTTGACAACCTTTTATTATCTAAAACACGTTCATTATCATTACTCTCCCCTTTATCGTTGAATGAAAATTTGGGAAAAAATAAAATTAATAGGTACCGAAGTAAATCTTGGTCACAAAGACGGAAAGTTGGAGAATGTGTTTACAAAAAATCTATTACTGTAACTATAATTTGATCATTCATAAAATAAATTAAATAGAAATTGTAGGTTTTAGTAAATTGGGCTGATAGAAGAGAAATTCAGACCTCCCCCCCCCCAACGGCTGGTGGAACTAAGAATTTCTCACGTTATATCTGTATTTATACGTACAAGTTTTATAACAAAATCTATATATTGTTGCTAAGATGTGAGGAATGCACATTTTAATCACCGGACCACTGTTCTTTTTTCTATATCTAAACTTTGTTTCACTTAGAAATGCACTACTCGTAGTTAAAACGATCATTCACTCTATATTTTCCGAAAGCGAGGAGCAGACTTTCAGTGAGGGGGAGAATAGAGAAATTGTGCTTATAAGTTCCAGAGACCCGAAGGGAGGGGGTCTGGTCCCTCCGGCTCCAGGATTTTTTATTCAAGTCCCTCCAACTCCGGCTCCAAGATTTTCAGTTCAAATCCCTCCGGTTCCGAAAAAATCGAACAGAGGGGGCTCTCCACCCTTCAGCTCCGCTCAAGATCCCTACTTTCAACATATAAGTGTAGTCCAAATTCTTTCACATCCAGAAACATAATTATCATCTTATTATGATTAATACTTTCAAAATTTCGTTCAAAAAAACAATCAGCGATCCGGAGGGATGAATTCTGGTCCTTCCGGTTCTTACTCCAAGGTTTTTGATTCAAATCGCTCCGGCTCCGGCTCTACAATTTTTTAAAAGGTACCTCCGGCTCCGGCTCTGAAAAAAATCGACCAGAGGGGCTCTCCTCTCTCTACCCTCCGGTTCTCTGGTTATACCCCCCCTCCCCCATTACTTTATACCTCATATTCTACCCTCACCTACCTAAAAAATTTGTAAAATTGATTTTTCGTAGTTGAAAATGCTCTAATTAGCTAATTTTAATTGTTGAAAAAATTTCCAACATCCCACTCTCGCAAAAATTTTATTTATTTTAGGCTCGGCAGATGCGTTATTGTGTTTGTGTATTATGCAGTGGCGTAGCTAAGAATTTTCCGCCAGGAGAACTTGACTCATGTAGAGCAACCAATCTCCCGCCTCTCGCTCTCCCCAAAAAAATTCGTCAACAGTATTTAAGACGTGAGAACTTGAAAAGGAATGGGTAGAGCTCCAACGAATTGAGAGCTAAAAATTTCAGAAATGTTAATCATTTTACATGTTTTGGAGCATTTTTATTACTTTTTTTTTTCAATTTGCGGCCTCAAAAACTTTACCATCCTCCTATTGAACCATCTTCCATTTGATAAAATTAAATCACTGCTGATATAACTTCAACAGTGTCTTTTTTTTTCGTAAAGTGGGTGCGATAAAAAAAGTTCAGCTTTTCGGAACTCTTTTTTAATATATAAAATAAAAAATGGTAATAAATGCCCCAGCAAAGTGAGGATGAAATTTTGATAGAATAAGATTTTTAAACGATTAAAATTTATAAAGTAAGGAACTTTGAAAATGAACAGATGATTATTCAAATTACTAATCAGTTATTGAAGTACTTTAATTTTCCCCATTCACTCATTCTCCTCTCTTGCTACACCACTGGTATTGTGTCATACCTAATACTTTCGTTTTATATAAAAAAATTATCTTCTACCCTTTTTGAGGAATTATTGGTGAGATATTATCGGAATAAGAGAGTCATTAGTACACCTATTGCATGTTTTTCCAATACCAAACAGTGCATTGTATCATCTTCATGCATAGGTAATCCAGTGACGTACGAAGAAGAGGATTGCGGGCCTTCTCCCCGACCTCCCACTTTTTTACGTTGTCCAATAACGGTTAATACTGCAATAAATTGAAGCTTTAAACAATTCTCACACGTTCTGCGTTCAAAATTAGAAAAAATATCTTTCTTCGTCTCATCCATAAAATTAACTTACCTAACTGAAATTTCAAAAGAGTGTTAAAAAATTAGTGAAATTGATTTCTAGTGTTTAAAATATCCTGAAATATTCATAAAATGCTTAGAAAATGGGGGAGGGGGGAATACAATTGTGCATTTCTTAACATGTTTTAACTCTAAAAAAAAAACTCCTGAAAAGAATTATAGAAAAATGTGGGAGGGTGGTGCTCAAAGTCTGGCTCCCCTGACACCCAGTTTATTTCTACGTTATTGATGAGGTAACCAGCGAAAAACTGCAACCTTTTGGCCGTCAAAATAGCTTATTAGCATAATTTTTCTTTTAAACAAATCAATATTCTCATAAAATGTATATTAGAAAACCTTTGATTCTTTCCAAAGATTTTGCTAGGATTGAAAATCATGGGAGTCCAAAAATGATCATGAGTTTAACCTAATTTGGGGGGGGGGGAATTTTTCCAATGGGTTGAAAATTTTGTCTAAATGACGAGACCGACAGGACATTATACATATTAACATGCCCGAACAAAACGTGCAGAAATTTTTAGAAAAATTGCTTTTTCAAGAATCGAAAAAAGCATTATGTTTGGATGGTTTTTAATTTCAAGTCTGTGGTAAAAGAATGTAGTTTTTTGTACATAAATACGAAAATTTAAGGGCACGCCAAAAGAGACCAGAAATCTTTTAGGAGGGATCTGGTACTCCTAAGTGAAACCTCTAAATTTCTTTTAGCGATGAAAATTATTTTTATTAGGTTTTTGACTAATCACAAATTCTACAAATTGCGCATCTGGACCATTCATAGAGAATTTGGGATTGTAGGATTGCGACCGAAAAAATTATATTTGTATCATTACGTAACATGTTTCTCAAAACCAAAGGGATATTTTCAGGGATCTTTAGTGGTATCCTTTGACTAGTTTGGCCATGAAAGGAATCTCTTTTCCCCTTCACTCTGATTAGGTGCATGGTGGATTCTGCATACCTATGTACATCAGTTTAAATCATGTTTAAAAACTTGTGCTCGCAAACCTGTTGCTAAATAAATTACAAGAAAATTGGAAATAAGTTTATATTTCGTAAATGAATGCAAAAAATCATTACTAGAACTTTGGGGTATACTAAAGAACCACAGCTTCCATTCGACTGACAATTGTTTGTTCAATTTAAATTAAGCCCTGGTTATCAGAATTAAAATGTAAACAATATGCTATGGACCAATGAAATCGCTAGAAATCTGCTGGATATTGGATTCCCAGCAATCTGATCGATTTAAAATAATTATATTTTGTAGTGGTGAGGGCTCAATTTAAACTGAACGGACTGTAAATGATCAACACTTGCTTTATGAATTCCAAACATGCGACAAGCGGGGCGAAATACCAAGAAAGTATATTTATCTGGAAATATACAATTTTTATATTGAAATTATTTTCCTCACTGAAAACCGTTTCTACCGAAAGGACTGTCGCGATAAATGAGAAAATCCAGAGAAAAATGGTAATCTAGTAGGTATAGGTAATATATTGAACCATGAATAGCGGTTTTGTTTCGAGAGGAAGAGGTAGTTCGTTCATTATCAGCCGGCTATAATCTTATTTTTGATTTGTTTTTTCATGTATTGTTAAGTTGGTACTTGATCGTTTCCATCGATGAAATTACTTCTCCAAAAGGTTGTAAATATTCATTACAAACGCTTACACCTGCGTATATATTTACACCTACAAGCACCTTAATTTCTTATCTATTCGGCCTAAACAATGATTTGAAAAATGTAAATTCGTACAACTTCCGAATAATTGTTCTCTTTTACTTTATTTGTACCAAAAAGGAGCAAAGGTGTCGAAGAAAGTTCTTATTTTAAAATTTTAAAACCTTGCAATGTTTGTGCGTGCGAAAAAAGTACCTGGATTATTGAAGAAGCATGCGCATTGAACGTTCGAGCAAAAATTATAATTTGTAATAGTTTTATTATCAAAACGCGACTCCCCTCCCCCCTAACTAATATTTTTTATTATTTTTTTTTCGCTATCGAAACTCCGCTTAATTATATGTTACCGTTTGTGTAAATTGACGATAATTTTCATCCGAAACATGAAATATCACGTTGAAAAATTCTTCGACAATTATTTTTTTTATATACTAATATCGTACGAGTATAAAAAAATGTATTCATTTGAACCATAAAAGCCGGGTCGATTGTTTCGTAAAAGCGAAAAAAAAAAATTTACATTTTGACTACATCTATAAACATGTGCCAATAACAATTTCTCCAAAATACCTACTCGGTACGATTAATTTGGTAATCAAATGTGGAGAAATTTTACGTAATTGAACACAAGTTACATATATGTACATGAAATTGAAACCTTAACATCACAATACGAGATATATAGGTACAGGTTAATTAATGGAATATCGTGTCTGGGTGTATATGAAACCTAGTTGAAACGACACTGTGATTTAGTAGTTTTAGCTTTGAAAAATTAGTGCCAAATTCCATTAAGAAATGGCCTGAAGCCAATACATATTATATACTCCAGATAGCGAGAAGAAACTCTTTTTAACAAACAATGATATGCAAATGTTGACGATTTTCTCGACCTTAAATGCGTTTATTTTACGTTATCACTTATCGCGTCGAATAATAAATTTAATAATTAATAAGAAGAAACGGTTGATGAAGATTTTTACGTAGGTAGATTACATAGAAACGAAGAACGAACTCACTTTCTATGGAAACGTCCCATAGACTTCATTTATACTTCATTTTAACGAATTCTCCTCGTAAATATGTGGAGTTCTTCTACATTTGTATCGATGATTTTTCATTTTTGGCTCCGATTTTTACCATATTGAAAGACGGATGAATAGTCGCATAAATGACCGAACTTTACCGCAATATCACAGCAATTACATGTTAATAACTGATACACGCCTTCGGGCGTTCGAGTAGGAAAAAAAAATTAAGTCGAAATAAAATACGCGAGATCACTGATTATCCCGTGTTTAAAACATTCATCGCAGATGAGAAAATTTAGTTGTTTTTTTTTTTAAGATATAAAAATTATATGTATATACATTAAACGTTGTAATTCGTTAACATGTACTCCGTCAGAAACGGAAGGCTTCCACTTAACTAGCGAAATAACGGGGATGTCAGCGCCGTATTTTGACGCATGCGTGTCACCTACTACGTCGGGCTTTTAGACGTTGTTACGCGCACTGTTTTCACATAGCCAGCTGATGCGATTCATCGATTGGCGTTGAAACAGTTCAGTTATACCGTAAAAGCTCCGCAAAATTGGCTCAAATGAAGAAGCGCCACTGTCGATTTCAAATTTACTAGCAGTACCTAACCTACACACGTACATATAACTCACTTTAGCAAATGTACGTATACGGGTATGCAAAAATCAACTCGATCTCGAGTCTAAACCTAACTAGCGCACAGAAATCACCCTCGTACCTTTGTAGGTCTAGGTATCATTTCCGCCAAATTTCTTTCACGCGTTCATCAGCCTAGTTTTAATTTTAATCACTTTTTTCTCACGTATAATATTATCTATACACGATTTTCATGATTTTTCGTCGTATTCAATGCTTCTCTGTTTCTTTTATTTCTTGAGTTATTTTTGTTTTTAATTTTTACTCGTAGTATCTTACAGAGGGAATCTACTCAGTTCGGGGAAATTACGAGTTGTGTAAAAATTCAAAAAAAACGAAATAATTCGAGATTTTAGAGCTTGAAAATAAAACTAAAACGATCCAACGAATTCCAAATTTGTTAGACTAAAAATGGGTCGTGGCTAGAAAAAATTTGGTACAAATATTGTTTTATTGAATATAATTATTGAAATGATGTATACAAACGATGTATTGAAAGTCCCTTCAGATAAGAGGTCCAAATTTGGCCCACCTGGCAGGACGGTTTTACCCTATGGGCATTATGGGCGCGAGCCCAAGGCGGCAATTTTTGCAATTTATTATTATTATTATTATTATTATTTATTCTTCAATAATAACTCTTTACTTACACAGAACTCAGAAAATGCCGCTCCTCTTTCAACATTTTTATAAATGTAATGATTATATAAACTAACTGTTACTGGAGAAACGTGAAATAGCTTACACAAGCATTAATAATCGATTTGGATTTTTATTTAAACTTACACAAGTAGATGACGACGAAATAAAAAAATGTGCCAACGATCTAGCATCTTATTATTCT
>FIZR01028619.1:0-22478 GCA_900060175.1 Ferrisia virgata
TTTATTTTTTTTTCAACCCCCCCCCCCCCCGAACATCAAAATCATTTACTCCTCTCAATACCGACCAAAATCGCTCCAATTCGGTCAATCGGATCAGTTTAGCGGTGGATTAGATATATCTGAGTGGGGATGACGTTGAGTCAAAATTCAATTTTGCTCCATTTAAGGGGAGGGGGTGCTGATGGGTCAAAAACGCAAAAATTTACCCTTTTTTGGGCCAATTGATAGAGAACCAATAGTTGTGTAACACATCGAAAAATCAATTTCCTAAGTCAATTAAGAGGGGAGATACGAAGGTTTCCCCCTATTTTACCCTAAAAAAGAGCTGTTCCTTCCCTGTCACCCCATCAAATTATGCTAGGAAGTTGAAACTTGGCCTGTACATTCAGTTGGGGGCCCTAGATTTGTCTTTTGAGGGTTCCGACTTTTCAGTCCCATTGCACCCCCTCACAGCCCCAAAAAATAGGGGTTTTTGATTGGGTTTTCTCATTTTTTGATTTTTTTTGAGTTCGTTCCTCTCATAACTCCTCTCCAAATTGAGCTAGGAACTCGAAATTAGGTATACACATTTAGTTGGAGTCCTAAATGTGCCTTTCGGGTGTCTCGACTTTTCAGACCCATTTCACGCCCTCACAGCGCCAAAAAAGTGGTTTTTTCGTCGTTTTTTCTATTTTTTTAATTTTTTTATTTAAGTTTGTTCCTCGCATAACTCCACTCCAAATTGTACCGGGAACTTGAAATTAGGTTTGTATATTCAGTAGGGGGGCTGTAGATGTGCATTTTGCGGGAGACCCTCTCATAGCCTCGAATATGTGGTTTTTCGGTCCTGATTTTTTTTAGTTTGTTCCTCGCATAACTCCTCTTCAAATTGAGATAGGAGCTTAAAATTAGGTATGCACAGTCAGTAAAGATCCTGGACATGCTTTTTGGAGGTTTTGACTTTTTACCCTCATTGAACCCTTCCTATTCCCGATGCTGATTAGGAAGAAAGCATCGCCTTGTGATGCTTTTTTTTCGCTTATTTACGACTACGTTAGCTTTCCTCATTCACATGATGTAGAATAACGTTGACATTGGTTCGGGTCGATCTGCTGACGTCAAGAGAATTGACCTATCTCAACCACTAGAATACGATTTAAAAAAAAATATATCTACCTACGAAATTCCGTTTCATGAATTTTTTATCTCGGTTCCAAACAATTAAGCTTAGTTTCAGTCGAAAAAAAAAAAAAAAAAAAAAAAGTAAGGAAGAAAGAGAATGAAATTCTTTACTTCATTTATTTATGATACCTGTACGTGTACATATGTAAACGTACGTATAAAAATCGTAATAAAAACCCATTTTTTCCACGTTGAAACTTTGACCGTGAAAATTCATCGCTCCAGTGTCGGTGTACACGTAAGAAAATCCTTGTATGTATGTGTATTGAAAAACTCACCAAATGACGACGTATATATCCGGTTTACTCTTTACGTATTAACGTATCCCTTGTGAAACGAGAGCATTGGTTTTTTATTATTATTTTTTTTTTTCAACTAATTAATTTAATTATTTTACAAATGGAGATTACAAATTTTAAATATTCTTCATTCTTGTAATTTTTTAATGTGCTCGCGAACACGAAACACAGGTCTTCCGTGGCGCGGTCACTAATAATATTGTTTTTTTTTTTTTTTTTTTAATTTCACTTTTTGGTTTTAGGAAATCGTCGAACTGGCAGGATACACGTATAGAGTTAGCATGATGTTCGATGTATTCGAAGATGTTCGTAAAGGCGAATATATCAGGAAAGGTATTGTCGCAGCTACAAAGCAACATTCATCGTGTCCTCTGCGATTTAACTCGAATGGACAGATTATCGCTTTAGGTGAGCTAAGTAACGTTATTCTTGCAGTACTTGCTTGTTTCTTCTCTACGTAATAACACTGTGTAGAGGTATCGCGAGGCGGTAAAAAAAAATCCAAGTACACTATACACATGACGAAATACGTATGTATGTATTTTTACTTGTCAGTATACATGTGTACGTGTAAGTATACCGTATGTAGATGTACACGGTCCAGATAAGGCGAAAACGTGTTTGCAGGAAATTACGCGATAAATAGACGAACAAAGCGAACGTAATAATTCATTTAAATGAAATAAACGACTCAACCAGAACAATACCATTCTTAATAGATTATACTGTACTTATGTACAGTACTTGTACGTACTGAGCTACGTGCTCTTACATTCCGTTCATATGTACTTATGCATGTACGTAAACAAATAGCCAAATTAGCCGTTAACACTTCTATATTTACTTGTTTGTATTTCATCTTAGTCATACTGCTCGCAGTTCGCACCATATTATGCCTACAGGCTGCCGAGATACGAACGAACGTACATGTACGTGCAGAGTACGTGTATTTATGTACTCTTCTTCTCTCCTTTCTTATTCACTTTTACGAATATTTATTTTATGCTTGTCAGTGTCATAAATGCATCATGGTGTAACCTTGGCTTCGTATCTGCTAACATAGCTGTTTACAAATGGATTGTGTTTGTATTTAATAGTACTACAAACATACAAGACGCGCAAAACACGGTGTAAAGGAATTATACGAGCGATGTTGATCGTGTTATATCTTATGTAAGGTGTCAGAATGAGATCTACGATGAATTAAAAAGGTTATGAAATCGAAATTTGGTTAGTAGACCGGTAGTTACTATGGGTATGTGCGGTGTGCATTTGTTTCAAGGATAAGATGAATGAATTTCGTATCGAAAGAAGACTCGAGCAGAGTATTTTGTATGACCATTTGCTACGGTTTGGCTAATTCGAGGGTATTCAAAATACATATTCGAATTGAGATAAATTAATCATATCACCTTTTTAAACCATTTTCAAGAGTAGCTGTAACCAAAACCATTTCAAGTGTTTCGTTATTTTGCAATTTTTTCACTTTATTGTGTTGAAAATGACTTTCTGTGATGAAACAGTTGAAAAATAATCACGTTGAACCATTAATGAGCCGTTTGAAACACTTTTTCGACAGTGTTTGTAACCGAAACCATTATTAGTATTTCGTTATTTTACGATTTTTTTGGTTCTATCGTGTTGAAAATGAATTTTTATGATGTATCAACTGAAAAAGGCACAGATTTAGCCAGTAATTGACGATTTAAACCACTTTCTCACGATAGTTGTAACTGAAACCATTTAATGTATTTGGTTATTTTGCGATTTTTTGCCTTTTTCGTGATGAAAATAACTCTTTGTGATTAAACAAGATGAAAAATAGCCAGGTTTGGCCGTTAATGAATCGTTTGAAACATTTGATCAAGGGTGGCTGTAACTGAAACCATTCTTAATGTTTCGTTATTTTACAATTTTCTTGCCCTTGTCGTGTTGAAAATGAATTTTCATGATGAATCAGATAAGAAAAGCGCAGGACACATGTTTAGCTAGTTGTTAGTGATTTTGAGCATTTTTCCTCATAATATCTGTAACTGAAACTGTTCAACACATTTCGTTATTTCACGACTTTCTTACACCTGTTGCGTTAAAGTAGGTTGTTATGATAAAACGGAAGAAAAATGCACATATTTAACCAATAATGAGTGATTTCAACAATTTTTTTCATGGCAACTGTAACTGAAACCATTTAATGCATTTCGTTATGTTGCAATTTTTTGTCTTTAACATGTTGGAAATTCATTTTATGATAAAAGCAGATGAATAACACCCATTTTAGAATAATAATGAGTGATTTAAACCATTTTTCACGTTAGCTGTAACTGAAACCATTTAATGTATTTTGTTATTCTACAGTCTTTTGCCTTTTATCATGTTGGAAATGACTTTATAATAAGCCAACTGAATGATACACAAATTTAAATAGTAATTTAACTCGCAAGAAGATTTTTCACAGTGCTTGCGACCGAAACAATTGAAAAAATTTTGTTATTACATGTTTTTTTTTTGTACTTATCATTTTGAAAATGACTTCAAACGATAAAGCTGGTAAGAAATACATATTAGTGTTAGCATTTATTGAGCATTTTATGTATTCTTTACCGAAATAACGGATAAACATTATTGGTTTCAGTTATAGTTACAGAAAAAAATGATGTTTTTACACCTCCCCTGTGAACAATTTTTTTGAATACTATTGAGCAGTACATTCAAATTTCAGTATGTATATTACCACTTAATGCATTTTCACTATGCCTGTAACTGAAACCATTGAAAATGTTTCGTTATTTCATGTTTTTCTGCTCTTATTATGTTGTAAACGGATTATTAGGATCAAATCGATTTAAAATAGTCATTCTCGAGTGTCATTTGAAAATTTCAGACATTTTATTTTTACAAGAAGTAGCGAATTATTTCATTTGGGTTCAGTTACTGGGATTGCTAAAATATTTTATTCTTACGTAGTTTTTTATCCGAAAACCTTTTTCTGGATATTTTTAAAAAACACATTGAAAATTAGCCAACATATCATCACTACAATCATTTTTCCAGAGTACCTGTAACTGAAACCATTCGACTTATTTCGTTGTTTTGCGATTTTTCTGCCTTGATTGTATTGAAAAGGACACTCTTTGATGAAGTAGTTGATAAATACACAAGTTTAGCTATTGCTATGTGATTTTGAACCTTTTTCTCATGATAACCGTAACTGAAACCATTAAAAATGTCTCGCTATTTTATGCTTTTTTCCTGTTATTACATTTTAAATGGTTTAACAGGATTCAACCGAATAAAAATACTCATTTTTAAGTGTCATTTGGGAATTTCAGGCATTCTTTACAAAAAATCAAGAAATTCTTTCAATCTGGTTCGATTACAGTGATTGCTAAAATATTTTATATTCGCGTATTTTTTGTGCCAACCACTGTTTTCGGCTGATTTTGAAAAATATATTAAAAATCAGTCATCATATCACCACTTCAAACACTTTTGTAAAGTACCGGTAACTGAAACCGTTCGAGTTGTTTCGTTATTTCGCGATCTTTCTGCCTTGATTGTATTGAAAATTACACTCTGATAAAAAACAGATGATAAATACTCAAGTTTAGCCATTACTGTGTAATTTTGTGTATTTTTTCATAATAACAGTAACTGAAACCATTCAATTTGTTTCGCTATTTTGAAATTTTCCTATCTTTAACGTGTTGAACGAGACTTGATGTTGAACCTAGTGAAAAATACATCAGTCCAGACATTAATTTAACCATTTCGCTCATTTTTCATTGAACCTGTAACCGAAACAATTCGAAATATTTTGTTATTTGTTGATTTTAAGTTCTTACCTTTTTAAAAAGACTTAATACGATCAAGTCGCTGAAAAATATGCGTATCTAAGCTTGTTAAACAAATTCAAATATTCTTTACTGAAAATAACAAATCATTTTGATTAGTTACAGTTACAGTTATTTTTTACAAAAATCGATAATTTTACCCTTTATAATTACTTGTGAACGATTCTTTTCGATTAATTTCAAAAAAAATATCCAGTTTGACGCATCATATCGACATTTTGATGATTTTTCAAGAGTATTTGTAACTGAAACCATTCAAGAAGTTTCGTTATTTCGCGATTTTTTCCGTTTTCATGTTGAAAATAGCTTTTTATGGTAGAACTGATGGTTAAAACATAGTTTTCGCCATTAATGATAGGTTTTGAACTACATGATCGTAGTAGCTGTAACTGAAACCATTCGACGTATTTCGTTATTTCATGGTTTTTTGCCTTTATTGCACGTGATAAGCTATATAAAAAATACACTACCAACTTCGTTGTGTAGTATGTTTTCCACGTTATCTGTAACCGAAACAGTTCAAAATATTTCGTTATTTCCAGATTTTTAGCTCATATCTTTTTGGAGATGGCTTAATACGATAAAGCAGATGAAAAATACGCACGTATATGAATTAACTGAGCATTTTAGGTATTCTTTACCAATAGTAACGGATAGAATTTATTGGTTTCAGTTACAAATATTACAAGAAAATGGTTTTTTTTTACTCTTTCTCTTTTTTAAACGATCCTTTGAAATAATTTCAAGTCAATGCATTCGATTGTAGAAACTATTTAACCGATATTTTACGCAAGGTGTAACCGAAACCATTCAAAATAATTCAATATTTCACGATTTTCTGTTCCTGTCGGTGTTTTGTAAAATGAAAATGGTTGAATACGATCGGAACATAATTTCCCTTTCTTTTGTGAAACATGCATTTTCAAATGAATTTCAAAACTTTTTCAATTTTTCGCTAATATTAATTCAATCGTTTAAAATAGATTTTCTCGAAAAAGAATGCATTCTTCGATAAACAATTTGTGTTGATTTTTAAATGTTACGTTTAAAATGACGAATATAATGGCACTTAAGTTAATGAATTATTGTCCAATGTTATCCAATTTGTTTTTACATTTTTCGTACGGCATCAACAGTTTTGTCAGTTTACATAGATTAATGATGTACATTATCCTAATGATATATTAGAATGTCTAGGATTATTTAATTGGTAAACCGTGTACCTTTGTACCCCCAGAGATATACATACATAATACCTACACTTCACACAATAACATTCCATTGCCGCGCGTCAGATTTTCATTAATTTTAAAATTTTGATTGATACGTTTGATATTGTTTAGGAAAAACACCATCTACACGTAATAATAATACCTACCTCTATATTACATATATGTAATTTCAGGTATTATCGAAAATAGTACTGACGGCAGCATACATTTACAAGATGTACCAATAGTAACGCCGAACGGCGACGTCGTAGTTCCTAGCCTCACGTTAACTATCACTCCTGGAAATCATCTGCTCATCACCGGACCGAATGGATGCGGCAAATCGTCCCTATTTCGAATTCTCTCCGGATTATGGCCCGTTTACTACGGAAAACTAGTCAGACCTTCGGGTTGCTCTATGTTTTACATACCGCAAAGGTACGTGTAAATCTCCTCGATTTCTGTATTGAAAAAAAATCGACTGATCGATGACGCGCGTACAAATAATAACTTTTTTTTTTTTGAACGCAATTCGAGGCATGGTACTGCAACCGGCGGCTGCTGGCGAATCGCGTATAAATCATCGTCAAGGTCATTTATACGATGGAATTCGCGCGCTGGACTTGACTGATTAATTTTTTATCAAGTTTACGACCGGCTTAGAAAATTAACGATAAAATTTGCGTCGGTGTTTCTTTTTTTTTGCAAGAAGTCAAGTCGCGAGTACACGTAGTTGTGTCGAAAGGATGTCGTTGTTTTTTTTTTTTTTTTTTTTTTTTTTTTTCGGTTAATAATTCGTATTTAACGAAGTATCGTTTTCTTCTTTTCGCTTTCTTGATTCAAGGAGAAGGGTACAGTACACGGGTTGTTTGTCAACCGTGAATATAAATTAACAATCCTTGGAATTAAATTTACCACTCCGAAGTAATATACGTCACACATCGCCTAGACATAGTCCTAATCTGCAGCCTGTCATAAGGTGTACTTGGGAAAAAGTACAAAGTATCGCGAGATGGATCTGCGTATAATGTAATAAATTACACTACCGATGCGTATCCTTCGTGTTGTAATTTTTGCTCGTTTCGTCGCTCAGCGCTCGTGCCATATGTATCCGTCGTATAATTAAAAGAAATCCGCTGTAAACGTATGTTCCAATCAAGTATCTCCTTAACGAATACTTTTCGTCAAGATTACACGTTAGATGTCTCGGGTACAACCTTTGGTCTTACGTTCACTTCTCAAATTACATACGTGTCTTGTCAGACGAGTGCCAAAGTCGACGCAGATGACGAATCCTATCTCGTCCGTTCGTAGATATTGCTTCAAGTTTAGAAAGAAAAGAAAGATGAAAAAGAGTAAGAAAAAGTATACAGGCTAACGGTTTATGCGTCAAGAAGTCTTCCTGCACTTGTGTAGTAGAGGAGAAGGTCGTTAAACTGGTATAATTGACCAATGTTAAGAGCTGCTGCTGCTCCGGTTAACAGTTTTTATTTTCTTTGACCCAGTAAAAAGGCGAAAGTACATAATATAAGATATCGTTCGCTTATCTTCTCGTGCATCTGTAATGTGTATGTAAGTACAAGTACATTTTTAAACTGGTTTTTCAGGCCGTATATGTCGTTAGGCAGTCTAAGAGAACAAGTCATTTATCCGGACACGTTATCGAATATGCGAAAAAAAGGTATAACCGATAAAGACTTGGAAATATGTTTGGAAAGAGTACGACTTTCTTACCTAATAGTCAGAGAAGGAGGCTGGGACGCTGCGGCCGATTGGAAAGACATATTATCCGGGGGAGAGAAACAAAGAATGGCCATTGCTAGACTATTCTATCACAAGTAAGTTTTATCGTGTGTAATACCTACCTACCTACCTACCTACCTATCTACCTACCTACCTACCTACGTGTGATGCGTAGTACATCTGATGTAGCTCGTAGGGAGTTTATTTTATTTACGAGTAGTCATTGTTTCGAGATGTATTTAGTAAAGTTCACGAATTACGTAATACATAATATAGGCACGCTCAGCTCTTGTCTGTACGCGTTAATGTCTAAATTTAAAAAAATAAAATAAGAATTGAAATTTTGATGTATCTTTTTACGTTAATTATGGTTCGTTGTTACGTAATACCTTTACCTATCTACGTTCGGTTTACGAAGCTAGGCAGCAGATACGTTATGTCGAACGAGTCCATAAATTTAATTTATTTGTAACGACGTCGAAAAAAAAAAAAAAATATACATATATGTGGAAGTTTATTTTGGTTTTTTAAAATTCACTTTTTTACGATAAATAACTTCATTGCACGATATACCAGGTATGCAAGTACATATCTGGTAAATAGTGGAATTTGTGAAAAAAAAAAAAAAAAACACAAATTTACGTATGTATTGATTTTTAATTAATGTTGTTTTTTCTTTGATATCTTTACAGGCCTTCATTTGCATTACTAGACGAATGTACGAGTGCTGTGAGTATGGATGTCGAAAGTAACATGTACCAAGCAGCCAAAGATGCTGGCATAACTCTACTCACAATTACACATCGACCTTCTTTATGGTAATTGAAATTTTTACCATTTATTCGTCGGAACTTTTAGAAGCATTGTGTTGCTACGGATTGCAAAATATCTGACAATTATGTCGAAGTATTTGCGTTTAGAAAATCATTGAAGGGATAAACGGTGGACGGAGCGAGAAATAGGGATTTCATGATTAAACTTCAGCAAACACTTGAACGAGAATTATCGAGTTCAATTTTCAGGGTACATTACTTCGTTCATAATATTCCGGTGCAAACAAATTGATTTTCTGAAAATTAATTGGAAAATTTTGAAATCCATCCATGTTTTATAAACTTTATGCGAAATTATTCTGTGGCATATGCTGTGATTGAAAAGAAACACTTTCTTTAATGATTTTTAGTCTGATTTTCTGTGTTACATATATTTTCAATCAAAACCAGCCTATTATGGTCTATCGACTGAAGGTGGTTGGAGAGGGGGAATATCAACAAAGTCCGTTTCGGGATCCTAGAAGATGATCACGGCCATGTTTGACCATGTCGGATTTTCCCAAAACTAAAAACCATTTGCTCAGCTTGATACCGGCCAAAATTGATCAAATTTTGAAAACACGTTTAGATTGGCGGCGGATTTGATATTCTGAAGTGAGTTTTGACCTCTGGTCAAAATTCAGTTACCTCTAAATTTGGGAGAGGGGAATGCTGAGGGGCTAAAGTCGTAAAAAAATGTTCTTTTTCAAATAAATCGATAGACAATCCAAAGTTACATAACATATCCAAAAATCAGCTTTCTTGGTCAATTAGAAAGGGAGATACGAGCGTTTTCTTCCATTTTAACTTTGAAACTGGCTATTCTTCCCCTATCCCCCCCAAAAGTTGAACTAAGAACTCAAAATTCTTTTAGTTTTCAACACATAGTCAATTTATTAAAAACTGATAAAAAATCTCGAAAAAATTTTAAAAATGCTGAAATTGACTTAAAATAAGGAAAAATCCTAAAAATCATTAAAAATTAGGCAAAAATTTGACAACATTGATTAAAAAAGGTAGAAAAATGATCAAAAATCACGAAAAAATGCTGAAAAAATGTGACAATCGACCGAAAATATGGAAAAAATTGTTTAAAATCATTGAAAATTGCTTAAAAATGCGAAAAGTTGATCTAATATCACGAAAAACTGTACCTTTGTAAACCATTTTTGTCAAATTTGACCCAATTTTCAATTATTTTTAACGACCGCCGGGTAAAAAATTGATATTAACCGTAAAAATTAGCCAAAAATCGTTGAAAACCGCTCAAAAATGAATAAAGCCTTGTAAAAAATGATTAAAAAATACAGTAAATTGATCAAAAGTCATGAAAAAATTTTAAAAAACCAGTAAAAACTGATCAAAAATATAGAAAAAAAAATCGTTGAAAATCATCGAAAATTTGTTAAAAATGCGGAAAATTAATCAAAAATCACGAAAAACTCTAGATTTTTAATCCAATTTTGCAATTATTTTTAACGACCTTTGGTCAATTTTCTACATTTTCGACGTACCTACTTTTGTCAATTTTTCAATCAATTTTTGATGATTTTTAACGATATTTTCCAAATTGCTGCATTTTTGTCAATTTGATACCTCCTTTTTCGTAGATTTGATAAAAATTTCATTTGTATTTTAGGGCAATTTTCAAATATTTTTCAATCTTTTTTCGTGATTTTTGGTCAATTTTCTGCATTTTTCAAGCGTTTTTGTCAACTTTTCATCCAATTTTCAACGATTTTATAATTTTTTTACCAATTTTAGGTCAAATTTAAGCCAATTTTCAATTATTTTCAACGATTTATTTCATTTTATAGGTCAATTTTACATCTTCTTCAACACTTTGTCCTAATTTTTGATCAAATATTTATCAATTTTTTACCCAATTTTCGATGAATTTTCACGATTTTTTTTTTTCATTACTGAAGTCAATTTTCACATTATTTTTGAAGATTTTTCATAGTTTTTGATAAACTTTGTGCAGTTTTTACGAATTTTTGTCAACTTTGTCCCAATTTTCGACGAGTTTTAGCGAATTTTAATTTTCCGCCATGTTTTTTTTTGCTCATAAAACATTCGTTTATGGTTGAAAATTTTTTTTCTCGTGGTATATGCCAAAATACTTATTTGTACACCTGCTCGATTTTTACTGCATTTCATAACTTTTTCGTAATTTTTGAAATTTTAATTAGGACCAGTAAAGCACAAAGTTGAAAATCGGAAATGTTACTTTTTTTAATTACGAAAGTTTTATGCGAAAAAACTAGAACATTAAATTTATTAGGTATCGGAACTCCTTTTCTAAAGTGAGGCTCATGTCAGAGCACCCAAACTTATAGTGTAGGTACTTTCCTTCGTAAATATCCTTTGTATGGGGGGGGGGGCGGAGATTGCACCCGCTCGCAGTCCCAAAAATGTAGTTTTTTGGACGCGATTTGTGGTTTGTTTCTTGTATATGAATCTGGCATGTAAATTAAGCGGGATTTGGTTATCTTTTTTTTTTAAAAAAATGTCTTCATCTTGCAGGAAATTCCACACGGAAATCTTACAATTCGATGGAGAGGGCGGTTGGACACTTTCATCATTAAATGAACCATCATCGGTTTCTATAACGGAAGTAAGTATTATGAAAATTCACCTCGATTATCCAAAACGCGTAAACGTAAATGTTCGATAATCGTTATGAAATTATATTTTCAATTCGCAGATTGCTGACCATGACGTAAACGTTGAAAAATCAACTACAAAGACTGAAAACTGAAATGGTTGCGGGATCTTCGTTAAATTCTTGCCAGACTATAGCTCTCAATTTTTATACCTTGCTTGGGTTTTATTTATTTTTCATTTTTTCCCCTGTTCTTGTTTTAATTTTACGTAAGCCTATTATTTTTTTACGTGTTACGAATGCAAAAATGCGCTGTATATTCATTCCTTTAGTACCTATTTGTACATTAATACGTAGTATATTTACCTACCTTTGGTGGTTGCGCTGTTTCGGGTCATGTGCAATCATTATATGCATGTACTTGTGTACCTACCTAATATCTTGTACTGGCGTTATAATAGTAAGTAGTATCCATTGTAATTTCATTTTTAATGTTTAAAAAATTGAATATTTTTTCCCTGATCATTGCGGAATTACTTTTTTTTTTTGGAAGATTTGCCTTTTTTCGCGCAGAGAAATTGCATATTATCGTACACGTCTGTACTGTGATACTGAGGAATGTAGAGCTTAGCCTTAGAACTATTGTGTTTGATGTTACTAAGCATCGTTTGTCGTTGAAATCATATCAAATCGTATCGTTACCATGTTTAATATATAAAATTTTCATTTCTGAATTAGGTTTATCGTTACAATGTACCTAGAACGTATGTACTTACTTAATTGTAATTTTTTTTCTCAGTTCAAAGTACGCAAAGTTAAAAAATAAGTTTATATTACCTACCAATTATAATTTTATAAACAATGGTGTGTAGATGATCGTTACTATTTAGAAGACGTATATTTTTGGGTTTAACTCAGCCATTTCACGATTTTCGTTCTTACAGAAAATGACGTATCACTTCGATTGGTTACGGTTTTCGTTATTGCAAAAATTCGCATTTTCGAACTACACATCTGACCTGTAAAAATATTCGTTTTCAATATATTAATTTCAACATTATGTTCGAATCTAAGAACAATTTAGCTATTTAACAAATTATCAACAATTGTGGTAACTGAAACCATTTAAAATTACTTAACAATTTTTTGCTATCTTCATGTTGAAAATGGCTTTTTACCATCGAACAAATGAAAAATTCACGAATTTAGTTATTAGCGAGTGATTTTTGAGTATTTTACGTGGCAGAAGTAACTGGAACCATTCAACGCATTTTTGATATTTCCACATTTTTTTGTGTTTACAGCGTTAAAAATGGATTTTCTATAATAAACCAAATAAAAATTATACAAGATTGCAATTTTAGCAATCTCGTACATTTTTCAGAGCTGGTAACCGAAACAATTCAATGTGTATTGTTATTTCGTTAATATTTGCTCGTATCACTTCTGAATTGGCTTAACACGATCAAGCAGACGAAACATATTCCTTTTTCAGAATTATTTGACCATTTCAGAAATTATTTACGAGAAATAACAAATCATTTTAATTGGTTTCGGTTACAGTGATTGTTGAAACAAATTTATTTTTATATTATTATTACTCGTGAACGGCCCTTTATGAATGATTCCAAGAAATATGTTCAAATTGAGGCATCATATCATCATTTCGAGCATGTTTAACAATACCTGTAACCGAAACCATTCAAGATGTTTGGTTATTTTGCAATTTTTTTATTTGTTTTGAAAATGACGTTTTATGATGAAGTATAAAAACTACAAAAGTATGGAGATTAATTCGGTTATGTAGCACATTTTTTTTACAGTGCTTGTAACCGAAACCATTCAAAGTATTTCGTTATTTTCCGATTTTTTACGAACAGGTAATTTTTTTTGTCCTACAAACCTTCCTCTACATACATGTGCACTTAAAATTGTCTGAAATTCAATTTTTTCACTTTAATTTTTTGTTCAAAATGAGCCCCCCTTCTTTCGGTTTTGTTTTGTTTTTAAGATCTCTTGAAAAACTTTATAAAAAAAACACGTCAGCACCTTTCTATGATCACCAGTATATTCATATCTGACCATTATTTTATCGATTTAGGTATTCTTTGTGGAAAATAACGAATTATTTTGTATGGTTTCAGTTACAATCGTTAAAAAAAATCATTATTATAACATATTGTTGCCTTTCAACGACTTTTCTCGAATAGTTATGAGACTTATATTCAAATTCGGCCGACACATAATCATTGTAAACCATTTTTAAAGAAAGTTGCAACCGAAGCCATTCATGGTGTTTGATTACTTCGTGATTTTTTGCCCTTCTTGGGTCAAACCTATTTTTTTACTCTTTTTACACGTAAATAACGTTAATACGATCAAACATGTAAAATATATTCATACCTGACTATTATTTGACCAATTTACGTATTCTTGACTGGGAATAACGAATCATTTTGTATGGTTTCAGTTACAGTAGTCGGAAAAATCATGAGTATGACATGTTGTTGTCTCTAAACAATTCTTATCGAATAATCATGAAAAATATACTCAAAGTAAGTTGTCATATAATCATTTCGAACTATATCTAAAGGGAACATGTAACCAAAACCGTTCAAAGTGTTCCGTTATTTGGCGATTTTTTGCTCTTATTGTGTCAAAAATGCCTTTTTAATAAGAAAAACGTAAAAAATGCACAGATTTAGTCATTAATGAGTAATTTTATTTCTGATGGTAGCTATTGTAACTGAAACCTTTCAACTTGTTTCGTTATTTTGCAATTTTCTTGATCTTATTATGTTAAAAATGATCTTTCATGAGGAGAAAGATAAAAAATACACCGGTTTAGGCATTATTTTTGGGAACCCAACGCGCTTTTCGTAATGCTTGTAACTGAAACCGTTCAATGTATTTCGTTATTTTAAAATCTTTTGCTCTCATTGCGTCAGAAATGACATTGTATGAATAAGTGGATAAGCAATACATTAATTTAAGCATTTTTTGGCCATTTTAGTTACTTTATACAAAAAATAACGTATCATTTTTATTTATTTCAGTTACAAAAACTACCAAAAAATCAGTATTTTATACATTCTTTCCTGTAAGCAATGCTTTCGAATAATTTCAATTAATACATTTAAATTTATAATTATTCAACTGATGTTTTACAGTAAGTGTAACCGAAACCGTTCAGAATATTTCGTTACATTATGGGTTTTCTGCTCTTGTTGTTTCGAAAATAGCCGAATATACGATCAGAACTCATTTTTTTAAATAAAAAATCCAGATTCAAATTTCTGTTTCGGATCTTACTTATTTAACATTTTTTCATGGTAGCTCTAGCTGTTAATATAACCTTTCAATATATTTCATTATTTTCGAATATTTCGTTTTTATCGTATTGGAAACGACTCTTTGCCAAATCATACAAAAAATACATCAGTAAACATTACTTTGGCTATCAAGCAGGTATTTTCTATTGAAAAAGGCTTCTCACACGGTCAAGCAAAAGAAAAATATGTATATCGGAGCATCACTTGACTACTTCAAACCTTTTTAAAAGAAGTAACGAATCATTTTTATTAGTTTCGGTTTTAGTGGTTTCCAAGAAAACTATTTTTTCACACATAATCACCTATGAACGATCCTTTGAAAATAATTGTAAGAAATTTATTCGAATTAAAGCAACATACATATTACTATTTAATGCACGTCTTATAGTAGCTGTGCCCAAATACGTACTTGATTTCTTACAATTGCGATGAAATAAAAACCTATTTGTTAAGCAGCACAGTAAAGAAAGTAATTTTTAGTTTCGATATGGCGATAACAATTCAAAAAACAAAGTTCAACGTAATGGAATGTTTCGTATTCGCTGACAAAAGAGAATTTATACTACTGCTGAATATTTGAACTGACATTTCTTCAATTTACTTTAAGCAAGGCAGTTGAAGTAAATATGAGCTACAGTTTTACGATGTCAGCGAGTATTAGAAATAAAACTTTCATCTTCGCTTCCTACCTATGTTCACACGTAAAATGTATTCTTAAAGTTGATTTCAGATGATAAAAAGATCAGCTAAATTTTAGAATCATTATCACCGAATTTTAGACACGTTAACGGCAGAACTGTTATCTGTAATACCGATTATGAATCGGTAGCGATATGATTTAGTGTGATGGGTCAAAAGTTCGTAAACTTTTAACGTACCGGTATCAAGCATGACTGAATTCTTGTTTACAGCTCAGATATGTTATTTTTACTCGAGAAACTACACACTGTTGAAAGATTCGGTAAGTGCGCAAATGATTACATTTCTTTTAATATGTAGTGTCGTTGTATGATTTAAAACACACAAATATTACCTATCGTTTCAAATTTTTACAGTATAAAATACGCGAATTCAAACTTTCAATATGAATGCTGAAAAAGAGCCGAGTGAGAATGTGCCCATGGTTCAAATAAACACTCAAAATACTCTTCAAGAGATTAACGAAAACAAAACGAACGGAAGTAATGAAACAGCTCCGCCGTCACCAACACCGTCTCAAAAATCCATTTCAGTTACTGAAAAGGAAAAACGTTCGCAAAAAGTAACCATTGATATTTCAGGTGATACGCCTTTGGTGAAGAAGACAGTTACTCACGTGGAAAGTCTGAATCTATTGAACGCTGATATCAATTCCTTGTTACCAGGTCCCATGCAGATACAACTAGCAGAAGATACAACCAACGGCGATAATATAAAGAATTCAAATTCAGCTGCAAAAAAAGTAAACATTTACGATTTAAATATTACATCAAGTACTCGACTGCTTACTTTTGTTTTCAAGTTTTAGGTACTTATCTAACCTAAGTATATAACGTACATAAGATACAAATAATAGGTATTTGTTCATAGGAAGGCGCTTCTAAAGATGCTCCCGATGGATTTAATCAATACAGAAATCAAAAATCATTTTCTCAAGGAATGTTAGATATCGCTTTGTTCACCAGTAATGTAAATCAGTTAAGAGCAGTGACTAAAAATCCTCCTGAACCGATCACCTTTAATTTTTGTTTCGTTATTTTCCTGCTGGTCTGTAGTGTTGTCTTTCAGGTACATATCAATCTCTTAAGTATATTTTTCATAACTAGATTAATCTTACCAACTTGTTAGTACACATATGGTTAAGGAATGAAACCGAGTACATTTCTGATCCTTTAGATTGCCGTCGGTTTGATATTGTTACTAAGCGCAAGGTACAACGTAAACAAACAAGAAGAAAGAAGAATCGTTTATACAATGGGAAATTACGTAGTAGCCGGTATTTTCCTTATTACTGTTCTTAATCTATTCATAGCAGTGTTTTACGATTACGATAATCCTGTTTACAATAATAACAACAATACAAATCACTGATAGATAATATTCTTCTGTTTTACTGCATCTTTTTCAATACAAATGTCACATGCTAAATTAAAAGAAAGTCAACTTGCGTATGTATGTATTCGATATTCGTCCGATACTTAATACGTATACGTACGAATAAACTATGACTATTTAACGCAAGTAAGAAATGTAAAAATAACTAAAATTCAATTCTGTACTTGAACCGGTTTGTTCACTAAACCCAAGTAAACGACGACAGACCATACACGATGACACAGCGATACAAGTGTAAAGTAAGCGTGTATCATCACACGTTGATGTTGATACTTACGTCGTGGTTCTTTTTTTTTGTTACGCTACTTGAAGCTTGAAAGCTACCGGTTAATATTTTCTTTGTATATTTTTTTTGTCGTGTGTGGATATTACTGTTCACTTTGATGTGTTTTAACGTATTTTTGGTTAGTTTTAAGGTTTCGCAGTTGTGACAGTCTAACGTATATTTGAAATAATATATGTGTACGAGTAATTTTATCGACTACCGAAAAATTCTAAAAAGCAGTCGTATGTGCCTGCATTTTTATTATAATTAGATATCACGGTGAGTTTTTCAAATATTACATTCAATTCATGTGTACAAAAATTAATTTGCTTTGAAATGAAAGTACTCAATGAGTAGTAAGTACCTGAACTATCTATGTATATATATATTTTTGTGCATAGGACGAGTAGACTGCAATTTTTTTCTTGTTAGATTTATAGTCTACTTGCATATATATGAATGCTTAAAATGTTATCAGTTTAATGAAAAGTTATCGTAGTTGTCGTGATTGTTGTGTCATAGATAAATCCCTATCCTACACGATTATTTTCAATTTCATTTATTTTTCTTCACGTATAATTTTCATAATCAACCACAGAACCAGTAATTTTTAGATACAACATTTGTTGGCGTATCAATCAGATCTTTTGATGAGTTCTCATTTTACTAAAATTCTGATGAATTCGTTACACATCTATGTTGTGCTAAACTTGACGTAGTATAAAGCTACTTGAACTCTTTTATTTTGATATTCAGTGTGGTCATAATTACTTGAATGACCAGTCAAGGTCATTTCACACCTGTTTCGTAGCGCAATGTACTATAGATACTATTCATGAAAAGAATATTTTTTTCCAAACCTACGTAGGTACCGTACGTATTTCAAAAGTAAATTGATAATTATTAATATTATTGCTGTTAGTTACTTCCATGACTGTATGTGTTTTAAGTAATATATTTATATATATATATACGTTTTACATTAATATAGCCTATAAAAAAATAACTGAAAAAAAGTATCTTGTTCCTTATCTAGAGGAACGGTGAAAATGTATTCTTGACGAATAACTCGTCGTTGAAAATTGTGTAGGGGGAGGGGCTTTTAAAATTTATATCCGGTACAGTTGGAAGAAGGAAATGAAAAAAAGCAAATAGTCGTATTCATTTTTTCAGCTATAATTTAATTTACACACTCGATCTAGTAGCTTAAGACGGGGGGGGGAGGGGAGGGCAAACATCTCCACCACCCCAAAGGATTTTTGGTATTTAGAAATTGAAAATACCAGTTTTTCGACTTGTACAAAATTTTCGTACTTGCTTTGCTCGGGCTATATATTTTTTACGTTTCAATAAAAATTTTCAGCAGCCTCCCTTCCCTCTCCCACCCCTCCCCCCAACCGGATATTGTTTCATGCTTGTCTCGATCAGTGGTATAGTGGTAGGGGTATGTGAATTTCGCTTCTTCGGGACAAAAAATTTTAGGGTATGCTAATTTTTTTTCGTAAAACGCCTAAAAAATGCATTTTGTAGCTGTTAAAAAAATATTTTTTCAAAATTTCGCCTTCACTTCGTCGGTTATTTTGTTCAATTCACCAGGGACTCGCTTCTGTTTCCTTACATTTATTACGAAGAGCTCCTAAACTGTTTCAAACAGAATGATAAAAATCCACAGAAATTCACCATTCACATAGAGAGGAACCAATAAGCAGTAATGATGTATATATCAGTGTGAGGGATGGTGGGTAGAAGAAAGGGAGAGTTTAAGCCCTTCCTCGAACTATTTTGCTTGAATTTTTTTTATGTGAAAGAAAAACTGCAAAATTTAACATTCGCAGCTTCAAGATACGTCTAAATGTTGATTTTCTGACTCCTTATGCTCAAAATTTTCCAAAATTTTCGTCTTCACGTCGCTCGAGGTATATATTTTCCTTAACAAAAAAAATTTTCAGTCGAGTATCGTTACGGGAGGGGGGAGGGGGGTTGGGACCGTCAAAAGTCACATATGTAGTAGCCCCCCAACCAAATCTACTAACCAAATTTTAACCACCTAACTAGCTCAATTTAGAGAGGAGTTAATGTGAGAAACGAACTCATAAAATAAGAAAAATCGACCAAGAAACTCACATTTTTGAGACCGTGAGGGGGTGCAGCATTGAGGCTGAAAAGTCAAGACGCTCAAAAGGCAGATTTAAGGCCTGTATTAAATGCCCCCTTTTTTCAAGCTCAAATAGAGGGAAATCCCCCCATATATCTCCTATGTGACCTAAGAGGCTGATTTTTGGATATGATTTCTATCGATAGGGCTTAAAAAGGGACAATTTTTGCGTTTTCAACCCCTCAGCACCTCCTCCCCTAAATGTGAGCGGAGCTGAATTTTTCTCTTAGGTCGTTCACCTTCGTGCATATATCTAATCCGTTACCAAACTGAACCGATTGACTGAATTGAAGCGATTTTGGTCCATATCAAGCAGAGTTAATAATTTTAGTATTTGGAAAAAAAAAGGAAATCGACCAAAAAACCATATTTTTAGAACTGCGAGGGGGTGCAATGAGGTAGAAAAGTCGAAATGTACGTACCAAATTTCAACTTTCTAGCTCAATTTGGAGGAGAGCCAGGAAAGGAACAGCCTCTTTTCAAGATCAAAAAGAGGTAACCCCCCCCCCCATATATCTCTTTCTATTTGATCTAGGAGGCTGGTTTTTGGATATACATATATTGTACAACTTTAAATTCTCTATCGATTGGCTTGAAAAGGAACAATTTTTGCGGTTGTGACCCAAACTTGAGCATAACTGAATTTTGACTCAAAGTCGTATCCACTCATATAGGTAAATCCAATTCGCTGCCATACTGAACCGATTGACCAAATTGCAGTGATTTTGGTCAGTTTCGAGTAGTACAGTAAATGATTTTAGTCTTCGGGGGTGGGGGAGGGGAGATGGCCATAAATGGTTATAATGGTCTTCTAGAGGGCCCCAAAGCGGATTTTGTTGTTATTCCACCCCCTCCATCATCCACTGTAAGTTGATAGATTGTAAGAGGCTGGTTTACATTGACAATATGACAAATGAAAGTAAAAGTAATTCGTGTATCGAAAAGTGTTTTCAGAGATACTACAAATTTTGGGGTATTTTTTTCAAAAGTATAGAACGAACTAAACATATGATGAGAAAACATGATTTTTTATTACTTGTACGTATTTTTAAAACATCTATCCTCACGTTATTGAAGTTAAGTATAAAGAAGATAATATACGCACCATACGATACTAAACCTAGGTATTTATACATATGTATGCGTAGATTATGTACGTAGCTAGTACTCACACTACTCACGTAATCGCACATTTCCTCTCTACAGACCCATGGCATGAATGATTGGATAGTAATTGTAACAGGTACGTTTACTACATGTTTACTCATGTGGTTAAACAAACCGGCTGATCGCATTTCATCTCCAATTACATACACTTCATAGGGCGAAATGCGTTTGTGGGTTTAGTTGTGTACATTTTCAGATTCATGTTTGTGTACCTACCCTTTCATGTATGTGTGGCTGATAATAATCTTATAACATCTTACACATATATTGATTGATATGTGTATGTAGATAGAGGTAGCTGCGTGTCGTACTCTATTCATTGCCAAGGATTTTTTTAAAAGATCGTATTTTCCGTTTATTCATGCAAATTAAACTGATCGTAATGATGGTGAAAATTCTCCATTACATCATCGTGAATTGAATAGATCTTTTGGCTGATGCGTATTAAATTTATAAGACGAATAGATATTATTCATTCTTGAGAAAAATATGAGGTGTGGAATATACTACGTTTATGGTTATATTCGCTAAAAGTGAACTGTAGGAACACATCAAGTAAGTACATATGTTCTTATAGTTTTTATATATGATGACGCATGCGGTAATTTTGAATTTTCTAATTATCTTGTAATTTGGCTAAACCGAAGTGACAAAGATACGTGCCCCCACGCAACATTACTTTCGTTAGTAATTCTTTTTATAATATTTACGTGATCAATGAGTTGAATAGAGTAGATTCTACAGCAGTAATGAATGATATAAGAATATAATAGTCAGAATTGGGAATTCCAATAATCAAGTAGCCAACTGTTGGCATCTTTGAAAAGCTTATAAAATTCATTTTTATAAGCTTTTCCGAAGGGAAACCTTGACTATCACAATCGTTTTGTCTAATGTATATTTTTTTCTAGTTTCTCCCAGGGAGAAAATTAATTATTCTGTCCCATACCGGGCAAAATCGTTGAAATTTAAAATTTCGCCAAAACTGGTCGACTGTATTTTTCTATTAAAGTTTTAAACGGTCCATGGTTCAAATAGGAGTAGGTCCATTTTTGGGAATGTGGCCAAAAGGGGGTGAAAAATCGAAAAGCGAAAAAGTTTCGCTGCCAATCGATAGGCAATTGAAAGAGCTATAACATATCCAAAAATGAACTATCTAAGTCGATTATAGCCCAAGAAATCGGTCCATTAAGACCATTTTACAAATATTTCGACGACAATTGCTCGTCGGTACAGGTCGTACTATATAATTCACCTAGAGGGTTGAAACTTGGCAGGTAGTTGTAGTGCCCAGGGTGTACCTTTTGGTGGTTTTGACTCGCCATCCCTAACCCACCCCATTACAGGTCCAAAAAAACCATTTTTCAACGTTTTCGATTAATTGCTCACCTGTACAGGTCGTCCTATTCGAGTTAGCGTTTTGAAACTTTGCACACAGGTCGGGGAGATATGCGTTGTATGCCTTTTCGGATGCAAATGGACTCCTTCTACAGCCCCGGAAAAGGAAATTTTTTTTCGATCCTTTGCGAATTTAATGATAAATATGGGTACAATTATTATTATTAAGGCTAATTTACATTAAATTAATGATTTAGCCCAATTTTGAGCATAGGCCTCCTTTAACCGAGCCCATTCGGCCCGATCTTGCGCTACCCTGCTAAACTGTTTATTTCCCCCCAAAAAAGACACTATATCGTCTTCCCACCTTGCCTTCTGTCTACCAGGCCACCTCCCGCCCACTGGATACCAGGCTGAAACCATATAACCCCATCTTCCGTCGTTT